>OY019130.1:43238346-43257097 GCA_955652365.1 Eristalinus aeneus
AATATTATTATTATAATAATAATAATAATAATAATAATAATAATAATAATATAATAATAATAATAATAATAATATAATAATAATAATAATAATAATAATAATAATAATAATAATAATAATAATAATAATAATAATAATAATAATAATAATAATAATAATAATAATAATAATAATAATAATAATAATAATAATAATAATAATAATAATAATAATAATAATAATAAATAATAATAATAATAATAATAATAATAATAATAATAATAATAATAATAATAATAATAATAATAATAATAATAATAATAATAATAATAATAATAATAATAATAATATAATAATAATAATAATAATAATAATAATAATAATAATAATAATAATAATAATAATAATAATAATAATAATAATAATAATAATAATAATAATAATAATAATAATAATAATAATAATAATAATAATAATAATAATAATAATAATAATAATAATAATAATAATAATAATAATAATAATAATAATAATAATAATAATAATAATAATAATAATAATAATAATAATAATAATAATAATAATAATAATAATAATAATAATAATAATAATAATAATAATAATAATAATAATAATAATAATAATAATAATAATAATAATAATAATAATAATAATAATAATAATAATAATAATAATAATAATAATAATAATAATAATAATAATAATAATAATAATAATAATAATAATAATAATAATAATAATATAATAATAATAATAATAATAATAATAATAATAATAATAATAATAATAATAATATAATAATAATAATAATAATAATAATAATAATAATAATAATAATAATAATAATAATAATAATAATAATAATAATATAATAATAATAATAATAATAATAATAATAATAATAATAATAATAATAATAATAATAATAATAATAATAATAATAATAATAATAATAATAATAATAATAATAATAATAATAATAATAATAATAATAATAATAATAATAATAATAATAATAATAATAATAATAATAATAATAATAATAATAATAATAATAATAATAATAATAATAATAATAATAATAATAATAATAATAATAATAATAATAATAATAATAATAATAATAATAATAATAATAATAATAATAATAATAATAATAATAATAATAATAATAATAATAATAATAATAATAATAATAATAATAATAATAATAATAATAATAATAATAATAATAATAATAATAATAATAATAATAATATAATAATAATAATAAATAATAATAATAATAATAATAATAATAATAATAATAATAATAATAATAATAATAATAATAATAATAATAATAATAATAATAATAATAATAATAATAATAATAATAATAATAATAATAATAATAATAATAATAATAATAATAATAATAATAATAATAATAATAATAATAATAATAATAATAATAATAATAATAATAATAATAATAATAATAATAATAATAATAATAATAATAATAATAATAATAATAATAATAATAATAATAATAATAATAATAATAATAATAATAATAATAATAATTAATAATAATAATAATAATAATAATAATAATAATAATAATAATAATAATAATAATAATAATAAATAATAATAATAATAATAATAATAATAATAATAATAATAATAATAATAATAATAATAATAATAATAATAATAATAATAATAATAATAATAATAATAATAATAATAATAATAATAATAATAATAATAATAATAATAATAATAATAATAATAATAATAATAATAATAATAATAATAAATAATAATAATAATAATAATAATAATAATAATAATAATAATAATAATAATAATAATAATAATAATAATAATAATAATAATAATAATAATAATAATAATAATAATAATAATAATAATAATAATAATAATAATAATAATAATAATAATAATAATAATAATAATAATAATAATAATAATAATAATAATAATAATAATAATAATAATAATAATAATAATAATAATAATAATAATAATAATAATAATAATAATAATAATAATAATAATAATAATAATAATAATAATAATAATAATAATAATAATAATAATAATAATAATAATAATAATAATAATAATAATAATAATAATAATAATAATAATAATAATAATAATATAATAATAATAATAATAATAATAATAATAATAATAATAATAATAATAATAATAATAATAATAATAATAATAATAATAATAATATAATAATAATAATAATAATAATAATAATAATAATAATAATAATAATAATAATAATAATAATAATAATAATAATAATAATAATAATAATAATAATAATAATAATAATAATAATAATAATAATAATAATAATAATAATAATAATAATATAATAATAATAATAATAATAATAATAATAATATAATAATAATAATAATAATTAATAATAATAATAATAATAATAATAATAATAATAATAATAATAATAATAATAATAATAATAATAATAATAAATAATAATAATAATATAATAATAATAATAATAATAATAATAATAATAATAATAATAATAATAATAATAATAATAATAATAATAATAATAATAATAATAATAATAATAATAATAATAATAATAATAATAATAATAATAATAATAATAATAATAATAATAATAATAATAATAATAATAAATAATAATAATAATAATAATAATAATAATAATAATAATAATAATAATATAATAATAATAATAATAATAATAATAATAATAATAATAATAATAATAATAATAATAATAATAATAATAATAATAATAATAATAATAATAATAATAATAATAATAATAATAATAATAATAATAATAATAATAATAATAATAATAATAATAATAATAATAATAATAATAATATAATAATAATAATAATAATAATAATAATAATACTAATAATAATAATAATAATAATAATAATAATAATAATAATAATAATAATAATAATAATAATAATAATAATAATAATAATATATAATAATAATAATAATAAATAATAATAATAATAATAATAATAATAATAATAATAATAATAATAATAATAATAATAATAATAATAATAATAATAATAATAATAATAATAATAATAATAATAATAATAATATAATAATAATAATAATAATAATAATAATAATAATAATAATAATAATAATAATAATAATAATAATAATAATAATAATAATAATAATAATAATAATAATAATAATAATAATAATAATAATAATAATAATAATAATAATAATAATAATAATAAATAATAATAATAATAATAATAATAATAATAATAATAATAATAATAATAATAATAAGTAATAATAATAATAATAATAATAATAATAATAATAATAATAATAATAATAATAATAATAATAATAATAATAATAATAATAATAATAATAATAATAATAATAATAATAATAAATTAATATAATAATAATAATAATAATAATAATAATAATAATAATAATAATAATAATAATAATAATAATAATAATAATAATAATAATAATAATAATAATAATAATAATAATAATAATAATAATAATAATAATAATAATAATAATAATAATAATAATAATAATAATAATAATAATAATAATAATAATAATAATAATAATAATAATAATAATAATAATAATAATAATAATAATAATAATAATAAAATAATAATAATAATAATAATAATAATAATAATAATAATAATAATAATAATAATAATAATAATAATAATAATAATAATAATAATAATAATAATAATAATAATAATAATAATAATAATAATAATAATAATAATAATAATAATAATAATAATAATAATAATAATAATAATAATAATAATAATAATAATAATAATAATAATAATAATAATAATAATAATAATAATAATAATAATAATAATAATAATAATAATAATAATAATAATAATAATATAATAATAATAATAATAATAATAATAATAATAATAATAATAATAATAATAATAATAATAATAATAATAATAATAATAATAATAATAATAATAATAATAATAATAATAATAATAATAATAATAATAATAATAATAATAATAATAATAATAATAATAATAATAATAATAATAATAATAATAATAATAATAATAATAATAATAATAATAATAATAATAATAATAATAATAATAATAATAATAATAATAATAATAATAATAATAATAATAATAATAATAATAATAATAATAATAATAATAATAATAATAATAATAATAATAATAATAATAATAATAATAATAATAAATAATAATAATAATAATAATAATAATAATAATAATAATAATAATAATAATAATAATAATAATAATAATAATAATAATAATAATAATAATAATAATAATAATAATAATAATAATAATAATAATAATAATAATAATAATAATAATAATAATAATAATAATAATAATAATAATAATAATAATAATAATATAATAATAATAATATAATAATAATAATAATAATAATAATAATAATAATAATAATAATAAAATAATAATAATAATAATAATAATAATAATAAATAATAATAATAATAATAATAATAATAATAATAATAATAATAATAATAATAATAATAATAATAATAATAATAATAATAATAATAATAATAATAATAATAATAATAATAATAATAATAATAATAATAATAATAATAATAATAATAATAATAATAATAATAATAATAATAATAATATATAATAATAATAATAATAATAATAATAATAATAATAATAATAATAATAAATAATAATAATAATAATAAAATAATAATAATAATAATAATAATAATAATAATAATAATAATAATAATAATAATAATAATAATAATAATAATAATAATAATAATAATAATAATAATAATAATAATAATAATAAAATAATAATAATAATAATAATAATAATAATAATAATAATAATAATAATAATAATAATAATAATAATAATAATAATAATAATAATAATAATAATAATAATAATAATAATAATAATAATAATAATAATAATAATAATAATAATAATAATAATAATAATAATAATAATAATAATAATAATAATAATAATAATAATAATAATAATAATAATTAATAATAATAATAATAATAATAATAATAATAATAATAATAATAATAATAATAATAATAATAATAATAATAATAATAATAATAATAATAATAATAATAATAATAATAATAATAATAATAATAATAATAATAATAATAATAATAATAATAATAATAATAATAATAATAATAATAATAATAATAATAATAATAATAATAATAATAATAATAATAATAATAATAATAATAATAATAATAATAATAATAATAATAATAATAATAATAATAATAATAATAATAATAATAATAATAATAATAATAATAATAATAATAATAATAATAATAATAATAATAATAATAATAATAATAATAATAATAATAATAATAATAATAATAATAATAATAATAATAATAATAATAATAATAATAATAATAATAATAATAATAATAATAATAATAATAATAATAATAATAATAATAATAATAATAATAATAATAATAATAATAATAATAATAATAATAATAATAATAATAATAATAATAATAATAATAATAATAATAATAATAATAATAATAATAATAATAATAATAATAATAATAATAATAATAATAATAATAATAATAATAATAATAATAATAATAATAATAATAATAATAATAATAATAATAATAATAATAATAATAATAATAATAATAATAATAATAATAATAATAATAATAATAATAATAATAATAATAATAATAATAATAATAATAATAATAATAATAATAATAATAATAATAATAATAATAATAATAATAATAATAATAATAATAATAATAATAATAATAATAATAATAATAATAATAATAATAATAATAATAATAATAATAATAATAATAATAATAATAATAATAATAATAATAATAATAATAATAATAATAATAATAATAATAATAATAATAATAATAATAATAATAATAATAATAATAATAATAATAATAATAATAATAATAATAATAATAATAATAATAATAATAATAATAATAATAATAATAATAATAATAATAATAATAATAATAATAATAATAATAATAATAATAATAATAATAATAATAATAATAATAATAATAATAATAATAATAATAATAATAATAATAATAATAATAATAATAATAATAATAATAATAATAATAATAATAATAATAATAATAATAATAATAATAATAATAATAATAATAATAATAATAATAATAATAATAATAATAATAATAATAATAATAATAATAATAATAATAATAATAATAATAATAATAATAATAATAATAATAATAATAATAATAATAATAATAATAATAATAATAATAATAATAATAATAATAATAATAATAATAATAATAATAATAATAATAATAATAATAATAATAATAATAATAATAATAATAATAATAATAATAATAATAATAATAATAATAATAATAATAATAATAATAATAATAATAATAATAATAATAATAATAATAATAATAATAATAATAATAATAATAATAATAATAATAATAATAATAATAATAATAATAATAATAATAATAATAATAATAATAATAATAATAATAATAATAATAATAATAATAATAATAATAATAATAATAATAATAATAATAATAATAATAATAATAATAATAATAATAATAATAATAATAATAATAATAATAATAATAATAATAATAATAATAATAATAATAATAATAATAATAATAATAATAATAATAATAATAATAATAATAATAATAATAATAATAATAATAATAATAATAATAATAATAATAATAATAATAATAATAATAATAATAATAATAATAATAATAATAATAATAATAATAATAATAATAATAATAATAATAATAATAATAATAATAATAATAATAATAATAATAATAATAATAATAATAATAATAATAATAATAATAATAATAATAATAATAATAATAATAATAATAATAATAATAATAATAATAATAATAATAATAATAATAATAATAATAATAATAATAATAATAATAATAATAATAATAATAATAATAATAATAATAATAATAATAATAATAATAATAATAATAATAATAATAATAATAATAATAATAATAATAATAATAATAATAATAATAATAATAATAATAATAATAATAATAATAATAATAATAATAATAATAATAATAATAATAATAATAATAATAATAATAATAATAATAATAATAATAATAATAATAATAATAATAATAATAATAATAATAATAATAATAATAATAATAATAATAATAATAATAATAATAATAATAATAATAATAATAATAATAATAATAATAATAATAATAATAATAATAATAATAATAATAATAATAATAATAATAATAATAATAATAATAATAATAATAATAATAATAATAATAATAATAATAATAATAATAATAATAATAATAATAATAATAATAATAATAATAATAATAATAATAATAATAATAATAATAATAATAATAATAATAATAATAATAATAATAATAATAATAATAATAATAATAATAATAATAATAATAATAATAATAATAATAATAATAATAATAATAATAATAATAATAATAATAATAATAATAATAATAATAATAATAATAATAATAATAATAATAATAATAATAATAATAATAATAATAATAATAATAATAATAATAATAATAATAATAATAATAATAATAATAATAATAATAATAATAATAATAATAATAATAATAATAATAATAATAATAATAATAATAATAATAATAATAATAATAATAATAATAATAATAATAATAATAATAATAATAATAATAATAATAATAATAATAATAATAATAATAATAATAATAATAATAATAATAATAATAATAATAATAATAATAATAATAATAATAATAATAATAATAATAATAATAATAATAATAATAATAATAATAATAATAATAATAATAATAATAATAATAATAATAATAATAATAATAATAATAATAATAATAATAATAATAATAATAATAATAATAATAATAATAATAATAATAATAATAATAATAATAATAATAATAATAATAATAATAATAATAATAATAATAATAATAATAATAATAATAATAATAATAATAATAATAATAATAATAATAATAATAATAATAATAATAATAATAATAATAATAATAATAATAATAATAATAATAATAATAATAATAATAATAATAATAATAATAATAATAATAATAATAATAATAATAATAATAATAATAATAATAATAATAATAATAATAATAATAATAATAATAATAATAATAATAATAATAATAATAATAATAATAATAATAATAATAATAATAATAATAATAATAATAATAATAATAATAATAATAATAATAATAATAATAATAATAATAATAATAATAATAATAATAATAATAATAATAATAATAATAATAATAATAATAATAATAATAATAATAATAATAATAATAATAATAATAATAATAATAATAATAATAATAATAATAATAATAATAATAATAATAATAATAATAATAATAATAATAATAATAATAATAATAATAATAATAATAATAATAATAATAATAATAATAATAATAATAATAATAATAATAATAATAATAATAATAATAATAATAATAATAATAATAATAATAATAATAATAATAATAATAATAATAATAATAATAATAATAATAATAATAATAATAATAATAATAATAATAATAATAATAATAATAATAATAATAATAATAATAATAATAATAATAATAATAATAATAATAATAATAATAATAATAATAATAATAATAATAATAATAATAATAATAATAATAATAATAATAATAATAATAATAATAATAATAATAATAATAATAATAATAATAATAATAATAATAATAATAATAATAATAATAATAATAATAATAATAATAATAATAATAATAATAATAATAATAATAATAATAATAATAATAATAATAATAATAATAATAATAATAATAATAATAATAATAATAATAATAATAATAATAATAATAATAATAATAATAATAATAATAATAATAATAATAATAATAATAATAATAATAATAATAATAATAATAATAATAATAATAATAATAATAATAATAATAATAATAATAATAATAATAATAATAATAATAATAATAATAATAATAATAATAATAATAATAATAATAATAATAATAATAATAATAATAATAATAATAATAATAATAATAATAATAATAATAATAATAATAATAATAATAATAATAATAATAATAATAATAATAATAATAATAATAATAATAATAATAATAATAATAATAATAATAATAATAATAATAATAATAATAATAATAATAATAATAATAATAATAATAATAATAATAATAATAATAATAATAATAATAATAATAATAATAATAATAATAATAATAATAATAATAATAATAATAATAATAATAATAATAATAATAATAATAATAATAATAATAATAATAATAATAATAATAATAATAATAATAATAATAATAATAATAATAATAATAATAATAATAATAATAATAATAATAATAATAATAATAATAATAATAATAATAATAATAATAATAATAATAATAATAATAATAATAATAATAATAATAATAATAATAATAATAATAATAATAATAATAATAATAATAATAATAATAATAATAATAATAATAATAATAATAATAATAATAATAATAATAATAATAATAATAATAATAATAATAATAATAATAATAATAATAATAATAATAATAATAATAATAATAATAATAATAATAATAATAATAATAATAATAATAATAATAATAATAATAATAATAATAATAATAATAATAATAATAATAATAATAATAATAATAATAATAATAATAATAATAATAATAATAATAATAATAATAATAATAATAATAATAATAATAATAATAATAATAATAATAATAATAATAATAATAATAATAATAATAATAATAATAATAATAATAATAATAATAATAATAATAATAATAATAATAATAATAATAATAATAATAATAATAATAATAATAATAATAATAATAATAATAATAATAATAATAATAATAATAATAATAATAATAATAATAATAATAATAATAATAATAATAATAATAATAATAATAATAATAATAATAATAATAATAATAATAATAATAATAATAATAATAATAATAATAATAATAATAATAATAATAATAATAATAATAATAATAATAATAATAATAATAATAATAATAATAATAATAATAATAATAATAATAATAATAATAATAATAATAATAATAATAATAATAATAATAATAATAATAATAATAATAATAATAATAATAATAATAATAATAATAATAATAATAATAATAATAATAATAATAATAATAATAATAATAATAATAATAATAATAATAATAATAATAATAATAATAATAATAATAATAATAATAATAATAATAATAATAATAATAATAATAATAATAATAATAATAATAATAATAATAATAATAATAATAATAATAATAATAATAATAATAATAATAATAATAATAATAATAATAATAATAATAATAATAATAATAATAATAATAATAATAATAATAATAATAATAATAATAATAATAATAATAATAATAATAATAATAATAATAATAATAATAATAATAATAATAATAATAATAATAATAATAATAATAATAATAATAATAATAATAATAATAATAATAATAATAATAATAATAATAATAATAATAATAATAATAATAATAATAATAATAATAATAATAATAATAATAATAATAATAATAATAATAATTATAATAATAATAATAATAATAATAATAATAATAATAATAATAATAATAATAATAATAATAATAATAATAATAATAAAAATACTAACATGATTTCATTTAGCTAATTGAACAATGAAAGTTTATCCCAATATATATTAATTGTTTTTGACGTTTTTTTTTCGGATTTATTCGGCTCTGAGATATGTATATCAACCATTTGGCTGCTTGTATAGCTTCAGTCATCGCCATGGTTGTCGACAAATCAATCGACGTACCCAGTTGTTGAGTTGCGAGTATCCCGATTTTCTGCTCAGTCTGAATCACTGAAGCCAACTAAGTCAATGGATGACTTTGTGTAAGTGATTCCTCTGTCTTTTGTGCTTTTCATATATCAGAAAATATGCTTCCACCCCATCCAATGGTCTTTGCAAGGGCCAGGTGTAAATTAATAAAATAATTAATGTCAGGTCGTGTTACCTGAGCAGCAATTTGTAAGCTGCCAACTGCCTCTCTGTATGGGATGTTTCTCATCTAATATCGTTCTTCATAGGTTTGGGGACACATCTCTTCATCTGATGTGTTACGACTGACTCCTATTCCGAGAATTGATGACGTTTCTCCGAGATTTAAATGTTTGTTCAGCTCCAATTTCAATCGTTTTTTTAGCTCTGAGTTGTTTGACAAAATCAATAGATAGATTGTTGCATATAAAACTCAGTTACAACATCCATTTGAGACACTTTCTAATCAAATTGTACTGACTTTGCCAGTAAAAATCTGATTGATGTGTACCGGACTACAGGTGAAAAGGTTTCGAGGTTTCGCCAGCTACCTGGAAAAAACCTTTGCTACAAGTCAAAGTTTCTTGCAACACTTTCATCGTTGTTGCCTTTGGTTTTTAACACCTATTTACATTTAATAGGTTTCTTATCATTTGGCAAATGACCTATTTCCCAAGTTTGATTTCCCACATGCGAGTCCATCTTTTCACGCATTGACACGCATTGACGACAGTGATACTGGTGCTGTGGAACAACAATTTATAGTGTCTATTACATCAGTTCCAGCTACTTTTGAGAAATTGGATGGAAGATCAAACTTCATCGATTGGAAGTACGCGATGAAAATTCACTTCATAAATTGTAAATTAAGGCGGATGCAAAATTGGAGTCGCGTGCCTTGGCGGCAAGTGTGTGTGTATTTTCACAGATATTCGTGATCTATAAACTGGAAAAGAAGTGTGGGACCGGCTTCAAAGTATTTATGAGCCAAAAGGTTTTTCAAGAGTGGCGGCATTAATGGAGCAACTGGTTAGTGTTCACTTTTCTGATTGTAAAAGCATGTCATAATAATTGAACAAGAAGGTAATGTTCGCGCAACAGCTCAAAGCAATCGACAACGAAATCAAAAACGGTGGCCTTGCAGCTTTGATTTGTGTTAGCCTTCCAGATTCTTACAAGCCTTTAATCATGGCATTCGAAAATTGTGGTGCTGGTTTTAGTACAGATCTGTTGAAGGAACGTCTCTTAGCTGAATCTGTGCGATTTAAGAATGCTGGTAAGATACTGCTTTATCGACAAATCATCGGTTACCTAAAAGAAGAATAAGTTCCACGGTAAGTGTTTTAATTGTGACAAGCCTGGTCACCGATCTGTAGACTGCCACGCTCCAAAGAAGTACGTGCGGGAGAAGTCTGAAACAGGTTTAATGACACAAGTTAGTACAGCAGTTGAATTTCCCAACACCACAGCGCTAGGTGTTGGGAAATTCAACTGCGATGATTGGTACGTAGACTCCGGAGCGGCCGTTCATCTCACTGGAAGAAAGGACTGGTTAAACAACGTAAAAGAACTTAAAGCTAGAAGAAAGGTGGTAACTGCGTCTGGTGAGAATTTCCAAATCACAGCAATGGGTAGCACTGTAGTACTGCTGGATATTGAAGGAAAGTGCGTAAAAACACCAATACGTGATGTAAGATATGCCGAGGGCTTGAAGTTTAATCTTATTTCTTGTAAGCAGCTGGGTAAGAAGGGTATTGTAACGACGATTGTTGATGATCAAAGATGCATAATTTCTGTTCGAGGTTCAAGTACAGTCATTGCTTTTGCGACTTCATTTGGTGAAGATTTGTATAAGCTCAAACGCTTTGAAAAATCAAGTATTAATGCCTGTACATCATCAGTATATACTGATTTAGAAACATGGCATCGTCGACTAGGCCATTTAAGCGTAGAAGAAGAAACTTCGCGATGGTATGGCAGAAAGTATTGCTTTCAAGAACAAAGAAAGCGATGGTGTTTGCGTTGGTTGTGCAAAAGGGAAGCAGAACAGAAACCCGTTTCCAAAGGGAAGAGCACGTCGTTCTACTAATAAGTTGGGTTTAGTGTATACCGACTTATGTGGACCTATGCAGGAACCATCAATTGGCGGCAAGCGATATGTGCTTACTTTTACTGATGATCTCACGCGAAAAACGTTTATTTACTTTCTATCAAGTAAGGATGAAGCATTTCAGAAATTTAAAGAATTTAAGGTTCGAGTTGAAAAGGAGGCATCATCCAAAATTAAAGTTCTTCGTAGTGACAATGGTAAGGAATTTGTCAACAGTCAATTTGAACATTTTCTTAAAGCACATGGTATACAACATCAAACCACTATCTAATACAACCCGGAGCAGAACGACGTGGCTTAGCGCGTAAATAGAACCTTGGTGGAGAGAGCAAGATCAATGTTGTTCGGTGCAAATTTGCCAATGAAATATTGGGCGGAGGCGGTAAATACAGCTTGTTATTTAAAAAATCGAAGTACAACTGTTGCTGTAAATGAGAAGACACCAGAAGAGGCCTGGTAAGCCCAACTTAAAACATCTGACAGTTTTCGGTTCATGTGCATATGTACACATTCCTCGGGAAAAGTGTAAAAAATGGGATGCTAAATCTCAAGCACATCTTTTTGTTGGTTACTGCACAGACTCAAAGGAATATCGAATGATTGGCATAGAAACAAAAAAAAATAATTAAATCTCGTCTCTCTCGGGACGTCATTTTCGATGAAAATAAATATATGTTTAAGGGCGATAAATATGAATCCGGAACAAACCGTGGGTATGTGTATGATGAAGTTAACAATATTGAAGAGAAACTTCAAGAAAATTGTGACAAAACGGAAGTTAAAGACAACATTTCCAATCCAATTGAAAGCGGTGTAGTTGAAGCAGTTGCAGGTGATGAATTCTTCCCAGAAGGAATCGATGAAGACATCAATCAGGAGGAAAACGTTGTCGGTACATCTGAAGAAGAAATAACTCGTGAACATGTTAGACGTAGGTGTAGAATGCCAACTCGATACAATGACTACGTTTTGTCTTCTGCACTGGAAATTGTTTGTGATGGATGCACTTTCTCGAAGCGATGCTGACATGTGGAAGCAGACCATGCGTGAGGAGTATGAGGCGCTCATCAAGAAAAATACTTGAGAGCTAGTTGATCTGCCTAAGGACCGAAAACAATTTCATGCAAATGGGTTCTTCGTAAAAAGAAAAGTGGGACTGGCAAAACAGTTCGCTACAAAGCGCGTCTTGTTGTTCGAGGACGCATGTAGGTTACTGGCGTGGATTTTGACGAAACATTTGCGCCAGTCCTCCGAGGTACAACACTTCGTTTTTTTTTTATTGCTGGGGCTACTCTTAAGGACTGGAACATTGACCAGATGGATGCGGTGGCGGCGTTTTTGCAGCCTGATATAGACAAAGATATCTACATGGTGCAACTGAAATTATTTGACGGTGAAGTTCAATCTTTCAGCAAAAAGGTTTGCCGATTACGCAAGGCATTGTATGGTCTGAAACAATCTGGCTATTTGTGGAACAAGAAGCTGGATAAGGACTTACGTGATCTCAGCCTTGTTTAAGCCAAGTTTGATACATGCATGTATCATAACCTTGATACAGGAAAGGGAATTATCATTGCTGTTTTTTTTTTTTTTTTTTCCGATCCCGACGACGACTTTCTACTCATTACAGAAAATGAAAAATCCAGAGTCTGGATTAAGGCAGAGTTGATGAAAAGATTTGACATGAAAGACCTTGGTGAAATTCAGTACTTGTCAAACGAAATTGGACCAAACAGCATATATCGAAGCACTTTTAAGGCGATTCAACATGAGCGATGCGAAACGTACCATACTTCTACACCCTTGGAATGTGGCAAGAAATTAAGTCGTAATATGGCACTAATTAATGATGCAGAAAAGAAGGCCATGAGTCATAATCCTTATCAAATGGCGATTAGAAGTCTATTGTATGCAGCTCTAACAACACGTCCAGACATTTCATTTGCAGGAGGGGCTCTTAGCAAATTCAACTCTAATCCTGGAAAAGAGCACTGGTCTTCAGTAAGCAAGTTATGCGATATCTTCTAGGAACCGCAGGAGCTAAGATAACCTTAAAAATACTGGAAATAGCAAAATTGTGGGGTACTTGGACGCAGACTATGCTGACGATCCTGATGACAGAGTTTTTGTGAGCGGTTATGTTTTTAAGTTGGCGGATGGTATAATAAGTTGATCGAGTAAGAAACGACAGACAGTAGTACGTTCAACCACTGAAGCTGAATACATGGCACTTGGTCATGCAACCCAAGAAGCACTGTGGCTCAGAAGGATTGCATTGGAAATTCAAATTTCGTCAAGTGACAACACCATACCCATCGGATGTTACAACCAAAGCGCTCTTGGTCTTTCGAGAAATTCTCTACATCATGCACGGACGAAGCATATTGATGTGCAGCATCATTTTCTTCGCGATGCAGCAAAGAAGAAACAGGTCGAGTTCTTCAAGGTGTGGTCATAGAACATGGATGCAGATTCACTAAGTAAACCGGTTAGCCGTCAAAAGCACGAGTGTTGCAGATCAGCCATGGGGACTCAAGTCAACTAGATCATTAATAACAATGAAGCGCAGTATCAAGTGGGGGTGTTGAAACGTGAGTACTACTTCACTGATGATACTTGGCGCCATCTATACGAAAATAGAAGCAAGCAAATCTCTTGAATTCAGCAAATTTGGCAGCACAACTGTACACTATTCCTTTTTTGTTAATCGCTGTAAAACCACCAAGCAATAAAGGCGTTTTTAAAATTTTGTTCATGGAAAAAACTGCGTTTTACTTACAACAGACAACACAGACATAATTCGACTTTGGCTTTCCTGTATTGTGATTAGATGGCTATCGCTGGACAATTTCTTCGTTCAGAGTCCTTCGTTCATCGAGAGTTAGTGTTTGTTGTTCCGGATCGAATATGCTGTCATCATCAACCAAAGAGTCTTCAATTTTGATGACTTGGGCATTTGTTGGCTCACAAGGCTCTTCTTCTGCCATCTAATCGCCTGCCTATAAAATATTCATCGTTATCAAGCTGGATCAGAAATGTTGGCCATGTGTTGCCAAAAAAAAGCAATGCGCTTACGAACTTAATTCCCCAAGCATGCTTTCACAATTGGTTGCGCGTCTTACCCAGAGATAATCATATCTCTCTCTTGCAGAGAGTAACTCTACCAAAAATTGTGAAACGACTTTTCGTAGAAATTCGCAAACAGCTACTGGACGTATGAAATGTCAGGGTTTTTTTTATTTTCGATTTGACAGCCATCTGCTGCCGAACCTCTGCCCACAGTTTTTTTTTTCGGTAGAAATTCGTAGTGAGGGGAAATATTTTGCTCTCTCGTGAGCTCTCTCTTCTACGAAAACATCAGCTAATGGAACGCTTTTTCGTAGTTTTTTCGGGTAAATTCGTAGACATTCGTACCAATTCAGAACAATTGGAACTGATCTAGTGTGATGCTTATCACGGACCAATAAGGGGTTCCTGATGCCAATCAGGGGCGAATGAGGTTATTAGTCCCTGACGGTAATAGACGTAGTGCCATTAAAATGTCAGATTGATATTGCTCAATTCCTTCCTGTCCTCATTGGTTTTGTCCTTTGTTGACATTTCCTTGTCCTTATGTCCTGGTGAGATCGTTTATTGTGTTTTTCACTTAAATCTCCAGTGCACAGTGCACCATTATGTTCATATTGTGGTAGCAGGACTATTTTATTAAATTCCATCAAACCTTTTTTTCATCCAACAATCGTATTCTCTTTTTACAGGCTAGTTTTTCTTTTATCCAGAGATCTTGTTTAGCTCTGCTATTCCAAGCGCGCAAGAAACAAAGATATTTTCAGTATCCAGCTTAAAGTCCAAGGAGAAAGCTAACTGTCTTTAAGTCTAATACATAGTCTTTTTCTATATTCTTATATCCTTACATTCAGCTTGAGTGTTCTCATGTCTTGATCCAATTCAATTATGTGCAATTATGCAAAGTCACACTTTTCAAGCTTATATTATTATAAGCTATATATATTATTATACCTGTCATTAAATAAACGCCAACTATCTGTAACTTACTCGAAAAGAAACATTTTTAATTGATATTTAATTTCTTGAATTACCTCCACAATAAAACCTTATAGTTGTACATTTATCAAGTAGATATTTTTCTTTTAGCCGGTATGTCAGCAGTTAGGTGTTAAAATCTTTAATGTGACCAGTTCGCTCACTTTGGTTGCATTTTCCTTATATTCATTGTGTAGGTATATCATTATCAGAGAGATGTTGAAAATAATGAAATGTTCTATGTGAACATAGAATCGATCATAGCGTCGATCAGGTTCTAAATCTGCATACGCTCACTTGCTACGGTTCTTATTATTCTGTACACAATTTCGGGCTCCTTCTCTTTGATTAGTCAACTGATGTTGCTCAGATGCTCAGCACATATCTTGCAAATTGCCGAAGATTTATGTACATATCTTGATCACCAAATTTGATACCATAGTAAGTACTGCATGATTTCTTTTCAGAGTTAGTTAAAATTGTTCGGGACGTTTTACACAGATTCTGCCGCTAGTTAACATTTTTGGAAATAAACTCTCAATCACTTATTGCATTAATAGCAGTAAATGAATTTCTTGATAAAATGGTAGAATAAATATTTTTGTTTTCAAATTCGAAATAAACGTTAAATGAACAAATCTTAAGGCACCTCATGGCGAAGACCATGATATGCTTAGCTTAAGCAATTCCATTGAACGTTATATTATGAATTATTTTATCAGAATATGATTTAAAATGTTTGATGAACCATCTAGTTGTGATTACTTGTTCACATAACTTTATGTTCATGTAACTTTTTGTTTGTATCATCGATAGTAAGTATTAGCTATCCGGGCCATTGCCTTATTAGTGCTTCTGTTTTCTTCGAATCTCGTTTATTCTGTTATCTTCCTTCTTCCTTTTATAAAAAAAAGTTCTGTTAGTTTTGTCATTTTCGAACCATATTGATTTTCAATTTAAAAATACAACGCTAAAAACCAAATTGTGAGACCGCAAAAAGGGAAATCAATATCCTAAACTAGTCTTGTAATGTCGCTATTTTAAGTAGGACTTTGCGGTGCAGAGTTGCATAAGCACAACTGTTAAAGACAGACCAAATGCTTTATTCAAAGAGATTAAACTGCATTGTTTAATAAAAGTGGGAATACATTCTTTTTACATTAACATTTTTGTTGACGTTATGTGTCATCCGTTAGAATGTTCCATTGGTGTTCATTATTTTCCTTCCACAATGTTATCTTGCTATCGGATCCGGTTACGGCCAAAACCTTTCCTGT
>OY019130.1:43269797-43277297 GCA_955652365.1 Eristalinus aeneus
AGTCCGTCCGCTCCAGCAGCTTTGTTCGACTTTAGCTTGGATATTGCTATCTTCACCTCGTCTAAGTCGGGGGGACGGAATGCTTGTCTATCATCGTCCAAATTGAGTGGAACATTCTGCCTAACAGCTGGATTTGGGTCGTCATCGCCGTTTAGGAGTCTGCAGAAATGATCCTTCCAGATTCTCAGCACAGACTGCGACTCTACTACTAGTTGTCCATTTTGGTCCCGGCAGGCCTTGGTCCGAACCTTGTATCCCCCGGATAGCTGTTTTACATTTCGGTAAAACTTTCGGACTTCATTCCTGCCAAAGCACCTTTCCATTTCCTCGACCGCGCGCTTCTCATGCTCCTTCTTCTTCCTTCTGAGAAGCCGGTGCTCTTCCCTTCTTCTCTGTTCGTAGAGTTCACGAACAGCTCGCGTTGTTCGATGCAGCGTCGCCTTGTAGGCGTCTTGTTTAGCTGCGTGCGTTTGCCTGCACTCGTCGTCAAACCATGGGTTCCTTCTGGGTGGTGACATGAAACCCAGCACATCAGTGGCAGCTTCTTTGATGGCTTCTTGACAACGTTTCCATTCTTCTTCTATGCTTAGTGCATGAAGCGTCGAACTCTGGGCGAGTTTCCGGGAGACTCGGTCGGCAAAGTTCCCAGCAATCAGCTGCGATTGTAGCTTTTCGACGTCAAACCGTTTTGGCCTTTCCCGACTCCGTTGCTCTCTCGATATCCGGGTTCTTACCTTTTCTACAACAAGGTGATGATCCGAGTCAATGTTTGCACCTCGGAAGGTTCGGACATCGAGAATACTGGAGGAGTGTCTGACGTCGATCGCAACGTGATCAATCTGGTTGACGGTTGATTGATCAGGAGATCGCCAGGTTCCTTTGTGAATGTTCAGGTGTGGGAACCGCGTGCTAGCCACAGAGAGGTTTCGCCCCGAGGCGAAGTCCAACAGCCTGAGTCCGTTTCCGGATGTGTTGTCGTGCAGGCTGTGTTTACCGATGACTCCAGCAAAGATGTCCTCCTTTCCCAGCTGAGCGTTGAAATCTCCTAGAACGATCTTGGTGTCATAGCTGGGGCACCGATCGTATGTTCTTTCTAGGAGATCATAGAAGTCATCCTTGATGTTATCATCCTTCTCCTCTGTCGAATTTAGCCTTGATGCGGATTGTCATGAGGCGCTCGCTGACTGGGTCGTAGCTCAAGACTTTTTGCCTAAGTCTGCCTCGAACAACAAATCCGCATCCGAATAAGCGCTGCCTTCTCTCTCTATAGCAATTGCTGTAGTAGATATCGCAGTTCTTCATCGCTTTTATGCCAGGCCCATCCCATCGCACTTCCTGGATGGCGGTTATGTCAGCTTTGTAGATGTCAAGGGCCTCCGCAAGTTGTTCGGCTGCACGTGGCCTGTTAAGGGACCTCACGTTCCACGTGCAAAACCGAAAATCGTTGTCCTTTAATCGTTTGCTGGGGTCGTCAACAGTTAATCCGTCCTTATCCGAGGCATATCGGTTTCTCTGAACTATTCTATTTTACGTGGTAAGGAAGTTACCCTCACGCACAACCCACAGACTGGTAGGCCAGGCCCATTATTTAAATCCTCGGGCAGAGGGGGCGCTGCATACATTAGTTCACCATACAACGGGTGTTGTGATGGCTATCCAGGGGGCGCCACGTGGAGGCTGTATGTCAACTTGACCTGTGCACTAACGAGGATTGCCTTGGCAGCTCGCCATGTTGAGCGCAATCAACGACGTTACCTCGCGTGCATAGGCCCATGCCCCCCCATAATGATAATAATAATAATAATAATAATAATAATAATAATAATAATAATAATAATAATAATAATAATAATAATAATAATAATAATAATAATAATAATAATAATAATAATAATAATAATAATAATAATAATAATAATAATAATAATAATAATAATAATAATAATAATAATAATAATAATAATAATAATAATAATAATAATAATAATAATAATAATAATAATAATAATAATAATAATAATAATAATAATAATAATAATAATAATAATAATAATAATAATAATAATAATAATAATAATAATAATAATAATAATAATAATAATAATAATAATAATAATAATAATAATAATAATAATAATAATAATAATAATAATAATAATAATAATAATAATAATAATAATAATAATAATAATAATAATAATAATAATAATAATAATAATAATAATAATAATAATAATAATAATAATAATAATAATAATAATAATAATAATAATAATAATAATAATAATAATAATAATAATAATAATAATAATAATAATAATAATAATAATAATAATAATAATAATAATAATAATAATAATAATAATAATAATAATAATAATAATAATAATAATAATAATAATAATAATAATAATAATAATAATAATAATAATAATAATAATAATAATAATAATAATAATAATAATAATAATAATAATAATAATAATAATAATAATAATAATAATAATAATAATAATAATAATAATAATAATAATAATAATAATAATAATAATAATAATAATAATAATAATAATAATAATAATAATAATAATAATAATAATAATAATAATAATAATAATAATAATAATAATAATAATAATAATAATAATAATAATAATAATAATAATAATAATAATAATAATAATAATAATAATAATAATAATAATAATAATAATAATAATAATAATAATAATAATAATAATAATAATAATAATAATAATAATAATAATAATAATAATAATAATAATAATAATAATAATAATAATAATAATAATAATAATAATAATAATAATAATAATAATAATAATAATAATAATAATAATAATAATAATAATAATAATAATAATAATAATAATAATAATAATAATAATAATAATAATAATAATAATAATAATAATAATAATAATAATAATAATAATAATAATAATAATAATAATAATAATAATAATAATAATAATAATAATAATAATAATAATAATAATAATAATAATAATAATAATAATAATAATAATAATAATAATAATAATAATAATAATAATAATAATAATAATAATAATAATAATAATAATAATAATAATAATAATAATAATAATAATAATAATAATAATAATAATAATAATAATAATAATAATAATAATAATAATAATAATAATAATAATAATAATAATAATAATAATAATAATAATAATAATAATAATAATAATAATAATAATAATAATAATAATAATAATAATAATAATAATAATAATAATAATAATAATAATAATAATAATAATAATAATAATAATAATAATAATAATAATAATAATAATAATAATAATAATAATAATAATAATAATAATAATAATAATAATAATAATAATAATAATAATAATAATAATAATAATAATAATAATAATAATAATAATAATAATAATAATAATAATAATAATAATAATAATAATAATAATAATAATAATAATAATAATAATAATAATAATAATAATAATAATAATAATAATAATAATAATAATAATAATAATAATAATAATAATAATAATAATAATAATAATAATAATAATAATAATAATAATAATAATAATAATAATAATAATAATAATAATAATAATAATAATAATAATAATAATAATAATAATAATAATAATAATAATAATAATAATAATAATAATAATAATAATAATAATAATAATAATAATAATAATAATAATAATAATAATAATAATAATAATAATAATAATAATAATAATAATAATAATAATAATAATAATAATAATAATAATAATAATAATAATAATAATAATAATAATAATAATAATAATAATAATAATAATAATAATAATAATAATAATAATAATAATAATAATAATAATAATAATAATAATAATAATAATAATAATAATAATAATAATAATAATAATAATAATAATAATAATAATAATAATAATAATAATAATAATAATAATAATAATAATAATAATAATAATAATAATAATAATAATAATAATAATAATAATAATAATAATAATAATAATAATAATAATAATAATAATAATCTTCTTCTTGTTGTGGCGCTACAGTCCGGGGTGGACCTGGGCCTCAACCAACATGCCTCTCCAGCCAGCACGATCTTTCGCCAGCTGTCTCCTGTTGCGCACTCCAAGTTGGTTGAGGTCCTTCTCCACTTGTGTGCGCCACTTCAGTCAAGCCCGTCCTCTGTTGCGTTGTCCCAATGGCTCGGATTCAAAGACTTTTCGGGCCGGAGCAGTGGTGTCCATACGCTCTACATGGCCTAGCCATCTTAAGCGTTGTATCCGTAGACGCTTAACCAGGCGCATGTCGCTGTACAGCCTATAGAGTTCGTCATTAATCTTCTCCTCCAGATGCCATCAACGCAAACAGGACCAAAAATCGCACGCAAAACTTTTCTCTCGAAAAGACTAAGGGCTTCCTCATCCGCCTTTGCTAACGTCCAAGATTCTGCGCCATATAGTAGGACGGGGATGATCAAGCTGTTATATAAAGCCAGTTTAGTCCTTCGAGAGAGTACTTTATTACTCAATTGCCTCTTGAGCCCAAAGAAACAGCGGTTGGCAAGAGTGATTCTGCGTTTGATTTCGGTACTGATGTTGTTGTCCCTGTTTACCGCGGAGCCGAGGTAGACGAAGTCCTTAACTACCTCGAAGTTTCTGCCGCCTAGTGTGACGCTCCGTCCGAGACGTCGATGTTGTGTGTCCTTCCTTGATGACAGCATGTATTTCGTTTTGCCCTCATTTACCGCAAGACCCATTTTAGCCGCTTCCGTTTCAATGCCAGCAAACGCCTCATTGACGGCTCGCTGTGTTCGTCCAATCACGTCAATGTCATCAGCGTAAGCTAACAATTGAACTGACTTCTGGAAGATCGTGCCTCTGGTGTTGACTTGTGAGTTACGCACGATCTTCTCGAGGATGATGTTAAAGAAGTCACATGACAGTGCGTCGCCTTGTCTAAAACCTTTTTTGATATTGAAGGTAATAATAATAATAATAATAATAATAATAATAATAATAATAATAATAATAATAATAATAATAATAATAATAATAATAATAATAATAATAATAATAATAATAATAATAATAATAATAATAATAATAATAATAATAATAATAATAATAATAATAATAATAATAATAATAATAATAATAATAATAATAATAATAATAATAATAATAATAATAATAATAATAATAATAATAATAATAATAATAATAATAATAATAATAATAATAATAATAATAATAATAATAATAATAATAATAATAATAATAATAATAATAATAATAATAATAATAATAATAATAATAATAATAATAATAATAATAATAATAATAATAATAATAATAATAATAATAATAATAATAATAATAATAATAATAATAATAATAATAATAATAATAATAATAATAATAATAATAATAATAATAATAATAATAATAATAATAATAATAATAATAATAATAATAATAATAATAATAATAATAATAATAATAATAATAATAATAATAATAATAATAATAATAATAATAATAATAATAATAATAATAATAATAATAATAATAATAATAATAATAATAATAATAATAATAATAATAATAATAATAATAATAATAATAATAATAATAATAATAATAATAATAATAATAATAATAATAATAATAATAATAATAATAATAATAATAATAATAATAATAATAATAATAATAATAATAATAATAATAATAATAATAATAATCTTCTTCTTGTTGTGGCGCTACAGTCCGGGGTGGACCTGGGCCTCAACCAACATGCCTCTCCAGCCAGCACGATCTTTCGCCAGCTGTCTCCTGTTGCGCACTCCAAGTTGGTTGAGGTCCTTCTCCACTTGTGTGCGCCACTTCAGTCAAGCCCGTCCTCTGTTGCGTTGTCCCAATGGCTCGGATTCAAAGACTTTTCGGGCCGGAGCAGTGGTGTCCATACGCTCTACATGGCCTAGCCATCTTAAGCGTTGTATCCGTAGACGCTTAACCAGGCGCATGTCGCTGTACAGCCTATAGAGTTCGTCATTAATCTTCTCCTCCAGATGCCATCAACGCAAACAGGACCAAAAATCGCACGCAAAACTTTTCTCTCGAAAAGACTAAGGGCTTCCTCATCCGCCTTTGCTAACGTCCAAGATTCTGCGCCATATAGTAGGACGGGGATGATCAAGCTGTTATATAAAGCCAGTTTAGTCCTTCGAGAGAGTACTTTATTACTCAATTGCCTCTTGAGCCCAAAGAAACAGCGGTTGGCAAGAGTGATTCTGCGTTTGATTTCGGTACTGATGTTGTTGTCCCTGTTTACCGCGGAGCCGAGGTAGACGAAGTCCTTAACTACCTCGAAGTTTCTGCCGCCTAGTGTGACGCTCCGTCCGAGACGTCGATGTTGTGTGTCCTTCCTTGATGACAGCATGTATTTCGTTTTGCCCTCATTTACCGCAAGACCCATTTTAGCCGCTTCCGTTTCAATGCCAGCAAACGCCTCATTGACGGCTCGCTGTGTTCGTCCAATCACGTCAATGTCATCAGCGTAAGCTAACAATTGAACTGACTTCTGGAAGATCGTGCCTCTGGTGTTGACTTGTGAGTTACGCACGATCTTCTCGAGGATGATGTTAAAGAAGTCACATGACAGTGCGTCGCCTTGTCTAAAACCTTTTTTGATATTGAAGGTCTCGGTGAGTTCGGTACCGACCTTGACGGAGCAGCGAGAGTTCTCCATCGTCATCCTACACAATCTGACGAGTTTGGTAGGAGTGCCAAAACTAGACATGGCACTGTATAGCTCGTCTCTATGCACACTGTCATATGCAGCCTTGAAATCGACGAATAGGTCGTGAGTGTCAATTTGCATTTCTTGGGTCTTTTCCAGGATCTGCCGTAATGTGAAGATTTGGTCTATTGTGGACTTCCCTGGTCTGAAACCACACTGATAGGGACCTATCAGGTCATGGACAAATGGTTTCAGACGCTCACACAATACGGCAGAGAGGATCTTGTATCTGATGTTCAGGAGACTAATCCCTCTGCAGTTGGCGCAGTCAAAGGAGTCTCCTTTTTTGTGGACCGGGCAAACGACGCTGAGATTCCACTCATCGGGCATGCTTTCCTCCGACCATATCTTACAGATGAGCTGGTGCATGCGCCCAACCAGGTCATCTCCAGCTGCTTTAAATAGTTCTGCGGACAGTCCGTCCGCTCCAGCAGCTTTGTTCGACTTTAGCTTGGATATTGCTATCTTCACCTCGTCTAAGTCGGGGGGACGGAATGCTTGTCTATCATCGTCCAAATTGAGTGGAACATTCTGCCTAACAGCGGGATTTGGGTCGTCATCGCCGTTTAGGAGTCTGCAGAAATGATCATTCCAGATTCTCAGCACAGACTGCGACTCTACTACTAGTTA
>OY019130.1:43282297-43284797 GCA_955652365.1 Eristalinus aeneus
ATAATAATAATAATAATAATAATAATAATAATAATAATAATAATAATAATAATAATAATAATAATAATAATAATAATAATAATAATAATAATAATAATAATAATAATAATAATAATAATAATAATAATAATAATAATAATAATAATAATAATAATAATAATAATAATAATAATAATAATAATAATAATAATAATAATAATAATAATAATAATAATAATAATAATAATAATAATAATAATAATAATAATAATAATAATAATAATCTTCTTCTTGTTGTGGCGCTACAGTCCGGGGTGGACCTGGGCCTCAACCAACATGCCTCTCCAGCCAGCACGATCTTTCGCCAGCTGTCTCCTGTTGCGCACTTCAAGTTGGTTGAGGTCCTTCTCCACTTGTGTGCGCCACTTCAGTCAAGCCCGTCCTCTGTTGCGTTGTCCCAATGGCTCGGATTCAAAGACTTTTCGGGCCGGAGCAGTGGTGTCCATACGCTCTACATGGCCTAGCCATCTTAAGCGTTGTATCCGTAGACGCTTAACCAGGCGCATGTCGCTGTACAGCCTATAGAGTTCGTCATTAATCTTCTCCTCCAGATGCCATCAACGCAAACAGGACCAAAAATCGCACGCAAAACTTTTCTCTCGAAAAGACTAAGGGCTTCCTCATCCGCCTTTGCTAACGTCCAAGATTCTGCGCCATATAGTAGTTTAGTCCTTCGAGAGAGTACTTTATTACTCAATTGCCTCTTGAGCCCAAAGAAACAGCGGTTGGCAAGAGTGATTCTGCGTTTGATTTCGGTACTGATGTTGTTGTCCCTGTTTACCGCGGAGCCGAGGTAGACGAAGTCCTTAACTACCTCGAAGTTTCTGCCGCCTAGTGTGACGCTCCGTCCGAGACGTCGATGTTGTGTGTCCTTCCTTGATGACAGCATGTATTTCGTTTTGCCCTCATTTACCGCAAGACCCATTTTAGCCGCTTCCGTTTCAATGCCAGCAAACGCCTCATTGACGGCTCGCTGTGTTCGTCCAATCACGTCAATGTCATCAGCGTAAGCTAACAATTGAACTGACTTCTGGAAGATCGTGCCTCTGGTGTTGACTTGTGAGTTACGCACGATCTTCTCGAGGATGATGTTAAAGAAGTCACATGACAGTGCGTCGCCTTGTCTAAAACCTTTTTTGATATTGAAGGTCTCGGTGAGTTCGGTACCGACCTTGACGGAGCAGCGAGAGTTCTCCATCGTCATCCTACACAATCTGACGAGTTTGGTAGGAGTGCCAAAACTAGACATGGCACTGTATAGCTCGTCTCTATGCACACTGTCATATGCAGCCTTGAAATCGACGAATAGGTCGTGAGTGTCAATTTGCATTTCTTGGGTCTTTTCCAGGATCTGCCGTAATGTGAAGATTTGGTCTATTGTGGACTTCCCTGGTCTGAAACCACACTGATAGGGACCTATCAGGTCATGGACAAATGGTTTCAGACGCTCACACAATACGGCAGAGAGGATCTTGTATCTGATGTTCAGGAGACTAATCCCTCTGTAGTTGGCGCAGTCAAAGGAGTCTCCTTTTTTGTGGACCGGGCAAACGACGCTGAGATTCCACTCATCGGGCATGCTTTCCTCCGACCATATCTTACAGATGAGCTGGTGCATGCGCCCAACCAGGTCATCTCCAGCTGCTTTAAATAGTTCTGCGGACAGTCCGTCCGCTCCAGCAGCTTTGTTCGACTTTAGCTTGGATATTGCTATCTTCACCTCGTCTAAGTCGGGGGGACGGAATGCTTGTCTATCATCGTCCAAATTGAGTGGAACATTCTGCCTAACAGCGGGATTTGGGTCGTCATCGCCGTTTAGGAGTCTGCAGAAATGATCCTTCCAGATTCTCAGCACAGACTGCGACTCTACTACTAGTTATCCATTTTGGTCCCGGCAGGCCTTGGTCCGAACCTTGTATCCCCCGGATAGCTGTTTTACATTTCGGTAAAACTTTCGGACTTCATTCCTGCCAAAGCACCTTTCCATTTCCTCGACCGCGCGCTTCTCATGCTCCTTCTTCTTCCTTCTGAGAAGCCGGTGCTCTTCCCTTCTTCTCTGTTCGTAGAGTTCACGAACAGCTCGCGTTGTTCGATGCAGCGTCGCCTTGTAGGCGTCTTGTTTAGCTGCGTGCGCTTGCCTGCACTCGTCGTCAAACCATGGGTTCCTTCTGGGTGGTGACATGAAACCCAGCACATCAGTGGCAGCTTCTTTGATGGCTTCTTGACAACGTTTCCATTCTTCTTCTATGCTTAGTGCATGAAGCGTCGAACTCTGGGCGAGTTTCCGGGAGACTCGGTCGGCAAAGTTCCCAGCAATCAGCTGCGAATGTAGCTTTTCGACGTCAAACCGTTTTGGCCTTTCTCGACTCCGTTGCTCTCTCGATATCCGGGTTCTTACCTTTTCTACAACAAGGTGATGATCCGAGTCAATGTTTGCACCTCGGAAGGTTCGGACATCGAG
>OY019130.1:43289797-43302297 GCA_955652365.1 Eristalinus aeneus
GGATCTGCCGTAATGTGAAGATTTGGTCTATTGTGGACTTCCCTGGTCTGAAACCACACTGATAGGGACCTATCAGGTCATGGACAAATGGTTTCAGACGCTCACACAATACGGCAGAGAGGATCTTGTATCTGATGTTCAGGAGACTAATCCCTCTGTAGTTGGCGCAGTCAAAGGAGTCTCCTTTTTTGCGGACCGGGCAAACGACGCTGAGATTCCACTCATCGGGCATGCTTTCCTCCGACCATATCTTACAGATGAGCTGGTGCATGCGCCCAACCAGGTCATCTCCAGCTGCTTTAAATAGTTCTGCGGACAGTCCGTCCGCTCCAGCAGCTTTGTTCGACTTTAGCTTGGATATTGCTATCTTCACCTCGTCTAAGTCGGGGGGACGGAATGCTTGTCTATCATCGTCCAAATTGAGTGGAACATTCTGCCTAACAGCTGGATTTGGGTCGTCATCGCCGTTTAGGAGTCTGCAGAAATGATCCTTCCAGATTCTCAGCACAGACTGCGACTCTACTACTAGTTGTCCATTTTGGTCCCGGCAGGCCTTGGTCCGAACCTTGTATCCCCCGGATAGCTGTTTTACATTTCGGTAAAACTTTCGGACTTCATTCCTGCCAAAGCACCTTTCCATTTCCTCGACCGCGCGCTTCTCATGCTCCTTCTTCTTCCTTCTGAGAAGCCGGTGCTCTTCCCTTCTTCTCTCTTCGTAGAGTTCACGAACAGCTCGCGTTGTTCGATGCAGCGTCGCCTTGTAGGCGTCTTGTTTAGCTGCGTGCGTTTGCCTGCACTCGTCGTCAAACCATGGGTTCCTTCTGGGTGGTGACATGAAACCCAGCACATCAGTGGCAGCTTCTTTGATGGCTTCTTGACAACGTTTCCATTCTTCTTCTATGCTTAGTGCATGAAGCGTCGAACTCTGGGCGAGTTTCCGGGAGACTCGGTCGGCAAAGTTCCCAGCAATCAGCTGCGATTGTAGCTTTTCGACGTCAAACCGTTTTGGCCTTTCCCGACTCCGTTGCTCTCTCGATATCCGGGTTCTTACCTTTTCTACAACAAGGTGATGATCCGAGTCAATGTTTGCACCTCGGAAGGTTCGGACATCGAGAATACTGGAGGAGTGTCTGACGTCGATCGCAACGTGATCAATCTGGTTGACGGTTGATTGATCAGGAGATCGCCAGGTTCCTTTGTGAATGTTCAGGTGTGGGAACCGCGTGCTAGCCACAGAGAGGTTTCGCCCCGAGGCGAAGTCCAACAGCCTGAGTCCGTTTCCGGATGTGTTGTCGCGCAGGCTGTGTTTACCGATGACTCCAGCAAAGATGTCCTCCTTTCCCAGCTGAGCGTTGAAATCTCCTAGAACGATCTTGGTGTCATAGCTGGGGCACCGATCGTATGTTCTTTCTAGGAGATCATAGAAGTCATCCTTGATGTTATCATCCTTCTCCTCTGTCGAATTTAGCCTTGATGCGGATTGTCATGAGGCGCTCGCTGACTGGGTCGTAGCTCAAGACTTTTTGCCTAAGTCTGCCTCGAACAACAAATCCGCATCCGAATAAGCGCTGCCTTCTCTCTCTATAGCAATTGCTGTAGTAGATATCGCAGTTCTTCATCGCTTTTATGCCAGGCCCATCCCATCGCACTTCCTGGATGGCGGTTATGTCAGCTTTGTAGATGTCAAGGGCCTCCGCAAGTTGTTCGGCTGCACGTGGCCTGTTAAGGGACCTCACGTTCCACGTGCAAAACCGAAAATCGTTGTCCTTTAATCGTTTGCTGGGGTCGTCAACAGTTAATCCGTCCTTATCCGAGGCATATCGGTTTCTCTGAACTATTCTATTTTACGTGGTAAGGAAGTTACCCTCACGCACAACCCACAGACTGGTAGGCCAGGCCCATTATTTAAATCCTCGGGCAGAGGGGGCGCTGCATACATTAGTTCACCATACAACGGGTGTTGTGATGGCTATCCAGGGGGCGCCACGTGGAGGCTGTATGTCAACTTGACCTGTGCACTAACGAGGATTGCCTTGGCAGCTCGCCATGTTGAGCGCAATCAACGACGTTACCTCGCGTGCATAGGCCCATGCCCCCCCATAATGATAATAATAATAATAATAATAATAATAATAATAATAATAATAATAATAATAATAATAATAATAATAATAATAATAATAATAATAATAATAATAATAATAATAATAATAATAATAATAATAATATTAATAATAATAATAATAATAATAATAATAATAATAATAATAATAATAATAATAATAATAATAATAATAATAATAATAATAATAAGAATAATAATAATAATAATAATAATAATAATAATAATAATAATAATAATAATAATAATAATAATAATGATAATAATAATAATAATAATAATAATAATAATAATAATAATAATAATAATAATAATAATAATAATAATAATAATAATAATAATAATAATAATAATAATAATAATAATAATAATAATAATAATAATAATAATAATAATAATAATAATAATAATAATAATAATAATAATAATAATAATAATAATAATAATAATAATAATAATAATAATAATAATAATAATAATAATAATAATAATAATAATAATAATAATAATAATAATAATAATAATAATAATAATAATAATAATAATAATAATAATAATAATAATAATAATAATAATAATAATAATAATAATAATAATAATAATCTTCTTCTTGTTGTGGCGCTACAGTCCGGGGTGGACCTGGGCCTCAACCAACATGCCTCTCCAGCCAGCACGATCTTTCGCCAGCTGTCTCCTGTTGCGCACTCCAAGTTGGTTGAGGTCCTTCTCCACTTGTGTGCGCCACTTCAGTCAAGGCCGTCCTCTGTTGCGTTGTCCCAATGGCTCGGATTCAAAGACTTTTCGGGCCGGAGCAGTGGTGTCCATACGCTCTACATGGCCTAGCCATCTTAAGCGTTGTATCCGTAGACGCTTAACCAGGCGCATGTCGCTGTACAGCCTATAGAGTTCGTCATTAAATCTTCTCCTCCAGATGCCATCAACGCAAACAGGACCAAAAATCGCACGCAAAACTTTTCTCTCGAAAAGACTAAGGGCTTTCTCATCCGCCTTTGCTAACGTCCAAGATTCTGCGCCATATAGTAGGACGGGGATGATCAAGCTGTTATATAAAGCCAGTTTAGTCCTTCGAGAGAGTACTTTATTACTCAATTGCCTCTTGAGCCCAAAGAAACAGCGGTTGGCAAGAGTGATTCTGCGTTTGATTTCGGTACTGATGTTGTTGTCCCTGTTTACCGCGGAGCCGAGGTAGACGAAGTCCTTAACTACCTCGAAGTTTCTGCCGCCTAGTGTGACGCTCCGTCCGAGACGTCGATGTTGTGTGTCCTTCCTTGATGACAGCATGTATTTCGTTTTGCCCTCATTTACCGCAAGACCCATTTTAGCCGCTTCCGTTTCAATGCCAGCAAACGCCTCATTGACGGCTCGCTGTGTTCGTCCAATCACGTCAATGTCATCAGCGTAAGCTAACAATTGAACTGACTTCTGGAAGATCGTGCCTCTGGTGTTGACTTGTGAGTTACGCACGATCTTCTCGAGGATGATGTTAAAGAAGTCACATGACAGTGCGTCGCCTTGTCTAAAACCTTTTTTGACATTGAAGGTCTCGGTGAGTTCGGTACCGACCTTGACGGAGCAGCGAGAGTTCTCCATCGTCATCCTACACAATCTGACGAGTTTGGTAGGAGTGCCAAAACTAGACATGGCACTGTATAGCTCGTCTCTATGCACACTGTCATATGCAGCCTTGAAATCGACGAATAGGTGGTGAGTGTCAATTTGCATTTCTTGGGTCTTTTCCAGGATCTGCCGTAATGTGAAGATTTGGTCTATTGTGGACTTCCCTGGTCTGAAATCACACTGATAGGGACCTATCAGGTCATGGACAAATGGTTTCAGACGCTCACACAATACGGCAGAGAGGATCTTGTATCCGATGTTCAGGAGACTAATCCCTCTGTAGTTGGCGCAGTCAAAGGGGTCTCCTTTCTTGTGGCATGCTTTCCTCCGACCATATCTTACAGATGAGCTGGTGCATGCGCCCAACCAGGTCATCTCCACCTGCTTTAAATAGTTCTGCGGACAGTCCGTCCGCTCCAGCGGCTTTGTTCGACTTTAGCTTGGATATTGCTATCTTCACCTCGTCTAAGTCGGGGGGACGGAATGCTTGTCTATCATCGTCCAAATTGAGTGGAACATTCTGCTTAACAGCGGGATTTGGGTCGTCATCGCCGTTTAGGAGTCTGCAGAAATGATCCTTCCAGATTCTCAGCACAGACTGCGACTCTACTACTAGTTGTCCATTTTGGTCCCGGCAGGCCTTGGTCCGAACCTTGTATCCCCCGGATAGCTGTTTTACATTTCGGTAAAACTTTCGGACTTCATTCCTGCCAAAGCACCTTTCCATTTCCTCGACCGCGCGCTTCTCATGCTCCTTCTTCTTCCTTCTGAGAAGCCGGTGCTCTTCCCTTCTTCTCTGTTCGTAGAGTTCACAAACAGCTTGCGTTGTTCGATGCAGCGTCGCCTTGTAGGCGTCTTGTTTAGCTGCGTGCGCTTGCCTGCACTCGTCGTCAAACCATGGGTTCCTTCTGGGTGGTGACATGAAACCCAGCACATCAGTGGCAGCTTCTTTGATGGCTTCTTGACAACGTTTCCATTCTTCTTCTATGCTTAGTGCATGAAGCGTCGAACTCTGGGCGAGTTTCCGGGAGACTCGGTCGGCAAAGTTCCCAGCAATCAGCTGCGATTGTAGCTTTTCGACGTCAAACCGTTTTGGCCTTTCCCGACTCCGTTGCTCTCTCGATATCCGGGTTCTTACCTTTTCTACAACAAGGTGATGATCCGAGTCAATGTTTGCACCTCGGAAGGTTCGGACATCGAGAATACTGGAGGAGTGTCTGACGTCGATCGCAACGTGATCAATCTGGTTGACGGTTGATTGATCAGGAGATCGCCAGGTTCCTTTGTGAATGTTCAGGTGTGGGAACCGCGTGCTAGCCACAGAGAGGTTTCGCCCCGAGGCGAAGTCCAACAGCCTGAGTCCGTTTCCGGATGTGTTGTCGCGCAGGCTGTGTTTACCGATGACTCCAGCAAAGATGTCCTCCTTTCCCAGGTGAGCGTTGAAATCTCCTAGAACGATCTTGGTGTCATAGCTGGGGCATCGATCGTATGTTCTTTCTAGGAGATCATAGAAGTCATCCTTGATGTTGTCATCCTTCTCCTCTGTCGGGACGTGAGCGCATATTAGGCTGATGTTCCCGAATTTAGCCTTGATGCGGATTGTCATGAGGCGCTCGCTGACTGGGTCGTAGCTCAAGACTTTTTGCCTAAGTCTGCCTCGAACAACAAATCCGCATCCGAATAAGCGCTGCCTTCTCTCTCTATAGCAATTGCTGTAGTAGATATCGCAGTTCTTCATCGCTTTTATGCAAGGCCCATCCCATCGCACTTCCTGGATGGCGGTTATGTCAGCTTTGTAGATGTCAAGGGCCTCCGCAAGTTGTTCGGCTGCACGTGGCCTGTTAAGGGACCTCACATTCCACGTGCAAAACCGAAAATCGTTGTCCTTTAATCGTTTGCTGGGGTCGTCAACAGTTAATCCGTCCTTATCCGAGGCATATCGGTTTCTCTGAACTATTCTATTTTACGTGGTAAGGAAGTTACCCTCACGCACAACCCACAGACTGGTAGGCCAGGCCCATTATTTAAATCCTCGGGCAGAGGGGGTCGCTGCATACATTAGTTCACCATACAACGGGTGTTGTGACGGCGCCACGTGGAGGCTGTATGTCAACTTGACCTGTGCACTAACGAGGATTGCCTTGGCAGCTCGGCATGTTGAGCGCAATCAACGACGTTACCTCGCGTGCATAGGCCCATGCCCCCCAATAATAATAATAATAATAATAATAATAATAATAATAATAATAATAATAATAATAATAATAATAATAATAATAATAATAATAATAATAATAATAATAATAATAATAATAATAATAATAATAATAATAATAATAATAATAATAATAATAATAATAATAATAATAATAATAATAATAATAATAATAATAATAATAATAATAATAATAATAATAATAATAATAATAATAATAATAATAATAATAATAATAATAATAATAATAATAATAATAATAATAATAATAATAATAATAATAATAATAATAATAATAATAATAATAATAATAATAATAATAATAATAATAATAATAATAATAATAATAATAATAATAATAATAATAATAATAATAATAATAATAATAATAATAATAATAATAATAATAATAATAATAATAATAATAATAATAATAATAATAATAATAATAATAATAATAATAATAATAATAATAATAATAATAATAATAATAATAATAATAATAATAATAATAATAATAATAATAATAATAATAATAATAATAATAATAATAATAATAATAATAATAATAATAATAATAATAATAATAATAATAATAATAATAATAATAATAATAATAATAATAATAATAATAATAATAATAATAATAATAATAATAATAATAATAATAATAATAATAATAATAATAATAATAATAATAATAATAATAATAATAATAATAATAATAATAATAATAATAATAATAATAATAATAATAATAATAATAATAATAATAATAATAATAATAATAATAATAATAATAATAATAATAATAATAATAATAATAATAATAATAATAATAATAATAATAATAATAATAATAATAATAATAATAATAATAATAATAATAATAATAATAATAATAATAATAATAATAATAATAATAATAATAATAATAATAATAATAATAATAATAATAATAATAATAATAATAATAATAATAATAATAATAATAATAATAATAATAATAATAATAATAATAATAATAATAATAATAATAATAATAATAATAATAATAATAATAATAATAATAATAATAATAATAATAATAATAATAATAATAATAATAATAATAATAATAATAATAATAATAATAATAATAATAATAATAATAATAATAATAATAATAATAATAATAATAATAATAATAATAATAATAATAATAATAATAATAATAATAATAATAATAATAATAATAATAATAATAATAATAATAATAATAATAATAATAATAATAATAATAATAATAATAATAATAATAATAATAATAATAATAATAATAATAATAATAATAATAATAATAATAATAATAATAATAATAATAATAATAATAATAATAATAATAATAATAATAATAATAATAATAATAATAATAATAATAATAATAATAATAATAATAATAATAATAATAATAATAATAATAATAATAATAATAATAATAATAATAATAATAATAATAATAATAATAATAATAATAATAATAATAATAATAATAATAATAATAATAATAATAATAATAATAATAATAATAATAATAATAATAATAATAATAATAATAATAATAATAATAATAATAATAATAATAATAATAATAATAATAATAATAATAATAATAATAATAATAATAATAATAATAATAATAATAATAATAATAATAATAATAATAATAATAATAATAATAATAATAATAATAATAATAATAATAATAATAATAATAATAATAATAATAATAATAATAATAATAATAATAATAATAATAATAATAATAATAATAATAATAATAATAATAATAATAATAATAATAATAATAATAATAATAATAATAATAATAATAATAATAATAATAATAATAATAATAATAATAATAATAATAATAATAATAATAATAATAATAATAATAATAATAATAATAATAATAATAATAATAATAATAATAATAATAATAATAATAATAATAATAATAATAATAATAATAATAATAATAATAATAATAATAATAATAATAATAATAATAATAATAATAATAATAATAATAATAATAATAATAATAATAATAATAATAATAATAATAATAATAATAATAATAATAATAATAATAATAATAATAATAATAATAATAATAATAATAATAATAATAATAATAATAATAATAATAATAATAATAATAATAATAATAATAATAATAATAATAATAATAATAATAATAATAATAATAATAATAATAATAATAATAATAATAATAATAATAATAATAATAATAATAATAATAATAATAATAATAATAATAATAATAATAATAATAATAATAATAATAATAATAATAATAATAATAATAATAATAATAATAATAATAATAATAATAATAATAATAATAATAATAATAATAATAATAATAATAATAATAATAATAATAATAATAATAATAATAATAATAATAATAATAATAATAATAATAATAATAATAATAATAATAATAATAATAATAATAATAATAATAATAATAATAATAATAATAATAATAATAATAATAATAATAATAATAATAATAATAATAATAATAATAATAATAATAATAATAATAATAATAATAATAATAATAATAATAATAATAATAATAATAATAATAATAATAATAATAATAATAATAATAATAATAATAATAATAATAATAATAATAATAATAATAATAATAATAATAATAATAATAATAATAATAATAATAATAATAATAATAATAATAATAATAATAATAATAATAATAATAATAATAATAATAATAATAATAATAATAATAATAATAATAATAATAATAATAATAATAATAATAATAATAATAATAATAATAATAATAATAATAATAATAATAATAATAATAATAATAATAATAATAATAATAATAATAATAATAATAATAATAATAATAATAATAATAATAATAATAATAATAATAATAATAATAATAATAATAATAATAATAATAATAATAATAATAATAATAATAATAATAATAATAATAATAATAATAATAATAATAATAATAATAATAATAATAATAATAATAATAATAATAATAATAATAATAATAATAATAATAATAATAATAATAATAATAATAATAATAATAATAATAATAATAATAATAATAATAATAATAATAATAATAATAATAATAATAATAATAATAATAATAATAATAATAATAATAATAATAATAATAATAATAATAATAATAATAATAATAATAATAATAATAATAATAATAATAATAATAATAATAATAATAATAATAATAATAATAATAATAATAATAATAATAATAATAATAATAATAATAATAATAATAATAATAATAATAATAATAATAATAATAATAATAATAATAATAATAATAATAATAATAATAATAATAATAATAATAATAATAATAATAATAATAATAATAATAATAATAATAATAATAATAATAATAATAATAATAATAATAATAATAATAATAATAATAATAATAATAATAATAATAATAATAATAATAATAATAATAATAATAATAATAATAATAATAATAATAATAATAATAATAATAATAATAATAATAATAATAATAATAATAATAATAATAATAATAATAATAATAATAATAATAATAATAATAATAATAATAATAATAATAATAATAATAATAATAATAATAATAATAATAATAATAATAATAATAATAATAATAATAATAATAATAATAATAATAATAATAATAATAATAATAATAATAATAATAATAATAATAATAATAATAATAATAATAATAATAATAATAATAATAATAATAATAATAATAATAATAATAATAATAATAATAATAATAATAATAATAATAATAATAATAATAATAATAATAATAATAATAATAATAATAATAATAATAATAATAATAATAATAATAATAATAATAATAATAATAATAATAATAATAATAATAATAATAATAATAATAATAATAATAATAATAATAATAATAATAATAATAATAATAATAATAATAATAATAATAATAATAATAATAATAATAATAATAATAATAATAATAATAATAATAATAATAATAATAATAATAATAATAATAATAATAATAATAATAATAATAATAATAATAATAATAATAATAATAATAATAATAATAATAATAATAATAATAATAATAATAATAATAATAATAATAATAATAATAATAATAATAATAATAATAATAATAATAATAATAATAATAATAATAATAATAATAATAATAATAATAATAATAATAATAATAATAATAATAATAATAATAATAATAATAATAATAATAATAATAATAATAATAATAATAATAATAATAATAATAATAATAATAATAATAATAATAATAATAATAATAATAATAATAATAATAATAATAATAATAATAATAATAATAATAATAATAATAATAATAATAATAATAATAATAATAATAATAATAATAATAATAATAATAATAATAATAATAATAATAATAATAATAATAATAATAATAATAATAATAATAATAATAATAATAATAATAATAATAATAATAATAATAATAATAATAATAATAATAATAATAATAATAATAATAATAATAATAATAATAATAATAATAATAATAATAATAATAATAATAATAATAATAATAATAATAATAATAATAATAATAATAATAATAATAATAATAATAATAATAATAATAATAATAATAATAATAATAATAATAATAATAATAATAATAATAATAATAATAATAATAATAATAATAATAATAATAATAATAATAATAATAATAATAATAATAATAATAATAATAATAATAATAATAATAATAATAATAATAATAATAATAATAATAATAATAATAATAATAATAATAATAATAATAATAATAATAATAATAATAATAATAATAATAATAATAATAATAATAATAATAATAATAATAATAATAATAATAATAATAATAATAATAATAATAATAATAATAATAATAATAATAATAATAATAATAATAATAATAATAATAATAATAATAATAATAATAATAATAATAATAATAATAATAATAATAATAATAATAATAATAATAATAATAATAATAATAATAATAATAATAATAATAATAATAATAATAATAATAATAATAATAATAATAATAATCTTCTTCTTGTTGTGGCGCTACAGTCCGGGGTGGACCTGGGCCTCAACCAACATGCCTCTCCAGCCAGCACGATCTTTCGCCAGCTGTCTCCTGTTGCGCACTCCAAGTTGGTTGAGGTCCTTCTCCACTTGTGTGCGCCACTTCAGTCAAGCCCGTCCTCTGTTGCGTTGTCCCAATGGCTCGGATTCAAAGACTTTTCGGGCCGGAGCAGTGGTGTCCATACGCTCTACATGGCCTAGCCATCTTAAGCGTTGTATCCGTAGACGCTTAACCAGGCGCATGTCGCTGTACAGCCTATAGAGTTCGTCATTAATCTTCTCCTCCAGATGCCATCAACGCAAACAGGACCAAAAATCGCACGCAAAACTTTTCTCTCGAAAAGACTAAGGGCTTCCTCATCCGCCTTTGCTAACGTCCAAGATTCTGCGCCATATAGTAGGACGGGGATGATCAAGCTGTTATATAAAGCCAGTTTAGTCCTTCGAGAGAGTACTTTATTACTCAATTGCCTCTTGAGCCCAAAGAAACAGCGGTTGGCAAGAGTGATTCTGCGTTTGATTTCGGTACTGATGTTGTTGTCCCTGTTTACCGCGGAGCCGAGGTAGACGAAGTCCTTAACTACCTCGAAGTTTCTGCCGCCTAGTGTGACGCTCCGTCCGAGACGTCGATGTTGTGTGTCCTTCCTTGATGACAGCATGTATTTCGTTTTGCCCTCATTTACCGCAAGACCCATTTTAGCCGCTTCCGTTTCAATGCCAGCAAACGCCTCATTGACGGCTCGCTGTGTTCGTCCAATCACGTCAATGTCATCAGCGTAAGCTAACAATTGAACTGACTTCTGGAAGATCGTGCCTCTGGTGTTGACTTGTGAGTTACGCACGATCTTCTCGAGGATGATGTTAAAGAAGTCACATGACAGTGCGTCGCCTTGTCTAAAACCTTTTTTGATATTGAAGGTCTCGGTGAGTTCGGTACCGACCTTGACGGAGCAGCGAGAGTTCTCCATCGTCATCCTACACAATCTGACGAGTTTGGTAGGAGTGCCAAAACTAGACATGGCACTGTATAGCTCGTCTCTATGCACACTGTCATATGCAGCCTTGAAATCGACGAATAGGTCGTGAGTGTCAATTTGCATTTCTTGGGTCTTTTCCAGGATCTGCCGTAATGTGAAGATTTGGTCTATTGTGGACTTCCCTGGTCTGAAACCACACTGATAGGGACCTATCAGGTCATGGACAAATGGTTTCAGACGCTCACACAATACGGCAGAGAGGATC
>OY019130.1:43309797-43360777 GCA_955652365.1 Eristalinus aeneus
GAATGCTTGTCTATCATCGTCCAAATTGAGTGGAACATTCTGCCTAACAGCGGGATTTGGGTCGTCATCGCCGTTTAGGAGTCTGCAGAAATGATCCTTCCAGATTCTCAGCACAGACTGCGACTCTACTACTAGTTATCCATTTTGGTCCCGGCAGGCCTTGGTCCGAACCTTGTATCCCCCGGATAGCTGTTTTACATTTCGGTAAAACTTTCGGACTTCATTCCTGCCAAAGCACCTTTCCATTTCCTCGACCGCGCGCTTCTCATGCTCCTTCTTCTTCCTTCTGAGAAGCCGGTGCTCTTCCCTTCTTCTCTGTTCGTAGAGTTCACGAACAGCTCGCGTTGTTCGATGCAGCGTCGCCTTGTAGGCGTCTTGTTTAGCTGCGTGCGCTTGCCTGCACTCGTCGTCAAACCATGGGTTCCTTCTGGGTGGTGACATGAAACCCAGCACATCAGTGGCAGCTTCTTTGATGGCTTCTTGACAACGTTTCCATTCTTCTTCTATGCTTAGTGCATGAAGCGTCGAACTCTGGGCGAGTTTCCGGGAGACTCGGTCGGCAAAGTTCCCAGCAATCAGCTGCGAATGTAGCTTTTCGACGTCAAACCGTTTTGGCCTTTCTCGACTCCGTTGCTCTCTCGATATCCGGGTTCTTACCTTTTCTACAACAAGGTGATGATCCGAGTCAATGTTTGCACCTCGGAAGGTTCGGACATCGAGAATACTGGAGGAGTGTCTGACGTCGATCGCAACGTGATCAATCTGGTTGACGGTTGATTGATCAGGAGATCGCCAGATTCCTTTGTGAATGAATAATGAATATAATAATAATAATAATAATAATAATAATAATAATAATAATAATAATAATAATAATAATAATAATAATAATAATAATAATAATAATAATAATAATAATAATAATAATAATAATAATAATAATAATAATAATAATAATAATAATAATAATAATAATAATAATAATAATAATAATAATAATAATAATAATAATAATAATAATAATAATAATAATAATAATAATAATAATAATAATAATAATAATAATAATAATAATAATAATAATAATAATAATAATAATAATAATAATAATAATAATAATAATAATAATAATAATAATAATAATAATAATAATAATAATAATAATAATAATAATAATAATAATAATAATAATAATAATAATAATAATAATAATAATAATAATAATAATAATAATAATAATAATAATAATAATAATAATAATAATAATAATAATAATAATAATAATAATAATAATAATAATAATAATAATAATAATAATAATAATAATAATAATAATAATAATAATAATAATAATAATAATAATAATAATAATAATAATAATAATAATAATAATAATAATAATAATAATAATAATAATAATAATAATAATAATAATAATAATAATAATAATAATAATAATAATAATAATAATAATAATAATAATAATAATAATAATAATAATAATAATAATAATAATAATAATAATAATAATAATAATAATAATAATAATAATAATAATAATAATAATAATAATAATAATAATAATAATAATAATAATAATAATAATAATAATAATAATAATAATAATAATAATAATAATAATAATAATAATAATAATAATAATAATAATAATAATAATAATAATAATAATAATAATAATAATAATAATAATAATAATAATAATAATAATAATAATAATAATAATAATAATAATAATAATAATAATAATAATAATAATAATAATAATAATAATAATAATAATAATAATAATAATAATAATAATAATAATAATAATAATAATAATAATAATAATAATAATAATAATAATAATAATAATAATAATAATAATAATAATAATAATAATAATAATAATAATAATAATAATAATAATAATAATAATAATAATAATAATAATAATAATAATAATAATAATAATAATAATAATAATAATAATAATAATAATAATAATAATAATAATAATAATAATAATAATAATAATAATAATAATAATAATAATAATAATAATAATAATAATAATAATAATAATAATAATAATAATAATAATAATAATAATAATAATAATAATAATAATAATAATAATAATAATAATAATAATAATAATAATAATAATAATAATAATAATAATAATAATAATAATAATAATAATAATAATAATAATAATAATAATAATAATAATAATAATAATAATAATAATAATAATAATAATAATAATAATAATAATAATAATAATAATAATAATAATAATAATAATAATAATAATAATAATAATAATAATAATAATAATAATAATAATAATAATAATAATAATAATAATAATAATAATAATAATAATAATAATAATAATAATAATAATAATAATAATAATAATAATAATAATAATAATAATAATAATAATAATAATAATAATAATAATAATAATAATAATAATAATAATAATAATAATAATAATAATAATAATAATAATAATAATAATAATAATAATAATAATAATAATAATAATAATAATAATAATAATAATAATAATAATAATAATAATAATAATAATAATAATAATAATAATAATAATAATAATAATAATAATAATAATAATAATAATAATAATAATAATAATAATAATAATAATAATAATAATAATAATAATAATAATAATAATAATAATAATAATAATAATAATAATAATAATAATAATAATAATAATAATAATAATAATAATAATAATAATAATAATAATAATAATAATAATAATAATAATAATAATAATAATAATAATAATAATAATAATAATAATAATAATAATAATAATAATAATAATAATAATAATAATAATAATAATAATAATAATAATAATAATAATAATAATAATAATAATAATAATAATAATAATAATAATAATAATAATAATAATAATAATAATAATAATAATAATAATAATAATAATAATAATAATAATAATAATAATAATAATAATAATAATAATAATAATAATAATAATAATAATAATAATAATAATAATAATAATAATAATAATAATAATAATAATAATAATAATAATAATAATAATAATAATAATAATAATAATAATAATAATAATAATAATAATAATAATAATAATAATAATAATAATAATAATAATAATAATAATAATAATAATAATAATAATAATAATAATAATAATAATAATAATAATAATAATAATAATAATAATAATAATAATAATAATAATAATAATAATAATAATAATAATAATAATAATAATAATAATAATAATAATAATAATAATAATAATAATAATAATAATAATAATAATAATAATAATAATAATAATAATAATAATAATAATAATAATAATAATAATAATAATAATAATAATAATAATAATAATAATAATAATAATAATAATAATAATAATAATAATAATAATAATAATAATAATAATAATAATAATAATAATAATAATAATAATAATAATAATAATAATAATAATAATAATAATAATAATAATAATAATAATAATAATAATAATAATAATAATAATAATAATAATAATAATAATAATAATAATAATAATAATAATAATAATAATAATAATAATAATAATAATAATAATAATAATAATAATAATAATAATAATAATAATAATAATAATAATAATAATAATAATAATAATAATAATAATAATAATAATAATAATAATAATAATAATAATAATAATAATAATAATAATAATAATAATAATAATAATAATAATAATAATAATAATAATAATAATAATAATAATAATAATAATAATAATAATAATAATAATAATAATAATAATAATAATAATAATAATAATAATAATAATAATAATAATAATAATAATAATAATAATAATAATAATAATAATAATAATAATAATAATAATAATAATAATAATAATAATAATAATAATAATAATAATAATAATAATAATAATAATAATAATAATAATAATAATAATAATAATAATAATAATAATAATAATAATAATAATAATAATAATAATAATAATAATAATAATAATAATAATAATAATAATAATAATAATAATAATAATAATAATAATAATAATAATAATAATAATAATAATAATAATAATAATAATAATAATAATAATAATAATAATAATAATAATAATAATAATAATAATAATAATAATAATAATAATAATAATAATAATAATAATAATAATAATAATAATAATAATAATAATAATAATAATAATAATAATAATAATAATAATAATAATAATAATAATAATAATAATAATAATAATAATAATAATAATAATAATAATAATAATAATAATAATAATAATAATAATAATAATAATAATAATAATAATAATAATAATAATAATAATAATAATAATAATAATAATAATAATAATAATAATAATAATAATAATAATAATAATAATAATAATAATAATAATAATAATAATAATAATAATAATAATAATAATAATAATAATAATAATAATAATAATAATAATAATAATAATAATAATAATAATAATAATAATAATAATAATAATAATAATAATAATAATAATAATAATAATAATAATAATAATAATAATAATAATAATAATAATAATAATAATAATAATAATAATAATAATAATAATAATAATAATAATAATAATAATAATAATAATAATAATAATAATAATAATAATAATAATAATAATAATAATAATAATAATAATAATAATAATAATAATAATAATAATAATAATAATAATAATAATAATAATAATAATAATAATAATAATAATAATAATAATAATAATAATAATAATAATAATAATAATAATAATAATAATAATAATAATAATAATAATAATAATAATAATAATAATAATAATAATAATAATAATAATAATAATAATAATAATAATAATAATAATAATAATAATAATAATAATAATAATAATAATAATAATAATAATAATAATAATAATAATAATAATAATAATAATAATAATAATAATAATAATAATAATAATAATAATAATAATAATAATAATAATAATAATAATAATAATAATAATAATAATAATAATAATAATAATAATAATAATAATAATAATAATAATAATAATAATAATAATAATAATAATAATAATAATAATAATAATAATAATAATAATAATAATAATAATAATAATAATAATAATAATAATAATAATAATAATAATAATAATAATAATAATAATAATAATAATAATAATAATAATAATAATAATAATAATAATAATAATAATAATAATAATAATAATAATAATAATAATAATAATAATAATAATAATAATAATAATAATAATAATAATAATAATAATAATAATAATAATAATAATAATAATAATAATAATAATAATAATAATAATAATAATAATAATAATAATAATAATAATAATAATAATAATAATAATAATAATAATAATAATAATAATAATAATAATAATAATAATAATAATAATAATAATAATAATAATAATAATAATAATAATAATAATAATAATAATAATAATAATAATAATAATAATAATAATAATAATAATAATAATAATAATAATAATAATAATAATAATAATAATAATAATAATAATAATAATAATAATAATAATAATAATAATAATAATAATAATAATAATAATAATAATAATAATAATAATAATAATAATAATAATAATAATAATAATAATAATAATAATAATAATAATAATAATAATAATAATAATAATAATAATAATAATAATAATAATAATAATAATAATAATAATAATAATAATAATAATAATAATAATAATAATAATAATAATAATAATAATAATAATAATAATAATAATAATAATAATAATAATAATAATAATAATAATAATAATAATAATAATAATAATAATAATAATAATAATAATAATAATAATAATAATAATAATAATAATAATAATAATAATAATAATAATAATAATAATAATAATAATAATAATAATAATAATAATAATAATAATAATAATAATAATAATAATAATAATAATAATAATAATAATAATAATAATAATAATAATAATAATAATAATAATAATAATAATAATAATAATAATAATAATAATAATAATAATAATAATAATAATAATAATAATAATAATAATAATAATAATAATAATAATAATAATAATAATAATAATAATAATAATAATAATAATAATAATAATAATAATAATAATAATAATAATAATAATAATAATAATAATAATAATAATAATAATAATAATAATAATAATAATAATAATAATAATAATAATAATAATAATAATAATAATAATAATAATAATAATAATAATAATAATAATAATAATAATAATAATAATAATAATAATAATAATAATCTTCTTCTTGTTGTGGCGCTACAGTCCGGGGTGGACCTGGGCCTCAACCAACATGCCTCTCCAGCCAGCACGATCTTTCGCCAGCTGTCTCCTGTTGCGCACTCCAAGTTGGTTGAGGTCCTTCTCCACTTGTGTGCGCCACTTCAGTCAAGCCCGTCCTCTGTTGCGTTGTCCCAATGGCTCGGATTCAAAGACTTTTCGGGCCGGAGCAGTGGTGTCCATACGCTCTACATGGCCTAGACATCTTAAGCGTTGTATCCGTAGACGCTTAACCAGGCGCATGTCGCTTTACAGCCTATAGAGTTCGTCATTAATCTTCTCCTCCAGATGCCATCAACGCAAACAGGACCAAAAATCGCACGCAAAACTTTTCTCTCGAAAAGACTAAGGGCTTCCTCATCCGCCTTTGCTAACGTCCAAGATTCTGCGCCATATAGTAGGACGGGGATGATCAAGCTGTTATATAAAGCCAGTTTAGTCCTTCGAGAGAGTACTTTATTACTCAATTGCCTCTTGAGCCCAAAGAAACAGCGGTTGGCAAGAGTGATTCTGCGTTTGATTTCGGTACTGATGTTGTTGTCCCTGTTTACCGCGGAGCCGAGGTAGACGAAGTCCTTAACTACCTCGAAGTTTCTGCCGCCTAGTGTGACGCTCCGTCCGAGACGTCGATGTTGTGTGTCCTTCCTTGATGACAGCATGTATTTCGTTTTGCCCTCATTTACCGCAAGACCCATTTTAGCCGCTTCCGTTTCAATGCCAGCAAACGCCTCATTGACGGCTCGCTGTGTTCGTCCAATCACGTCAATGTCATCAGCGTAAGCTAACAATTGAACTGACTTCTGGAAGATCGTGCCTCTGGTGTTGACTTGTGAGTTACGCACGATCTTCTCGAGGATGATGTTAAAGAAGTCACATGACAGTGCGTCGCCTTGTCTAAAACCTTTTTTGATATTGAAGGTCTCGGTGAGTTCGGTACCGACCTTGACGGAGCAGCGAGAGTTCTCCATCGTCATCCTACACAATCTGACGAGTTTGGTAGGAGTGCCAAAACTAGACATGGCACTGTATAGCTCGTCTCTATGCACACTGTCATATGCAGCCTTGAAATCGACGAATAGGTCATTTGGTCTATTGTGGACTTCCCTGGTCTGAAACCACACTGATAGGGACCTATCAGGTCATGGACAAATGGTTTCAGACGCTCACACAATACGGCAGAGAGGATCTTGTATCTGATGTTCAGGAGACTAATCCCTCTGTAGTTGGCGCAGTCAAAGGAGTCTCCTTTTTTGTGGACCGGGCAAACGACGCTGAGATTCCACTCATCGGGCATGCTTTCCTCCGACCATATCTTACAGATGAGCTGGTGCATGCGCCCAACCAGGTCATCTCCAGCTGCTTTAAATAGTTCTGCGGACAGTCCGTCCGCTCCAGCAGCTTTGTTCGACTTTAGCTTGGATATTGCTATCTTCACCTCGTCTAAGTCGGGGGGACGGAATGCTTGTCTATCATCGTCCAAATTGAGTGGAACATTCTGCCTAACAGCGGGATTTGGGTCGTCATCGCCGTTTAGGAGTCTGCAGAAATGATCCTTCCAGATTCTCAGCACAGACTGCGACTCTACTACTAGTTATCCATTTTGGTCCCGGCAGGCCTTGGTCCGAACCTTGTATCCCCCGGATAGCTGTTTTACATTTCGGTAAAACTTTCGGACTTCATTCCTGCCAAAGCACCTTTCCATTTCCTCGACCGCGCGCTTCTCATGCTCCTTCTTCTTCCTTCTGAGAAGCCGGTGCTCTTCCCTTCTTCTCTGTTCGTAGAGTTCACGAACAGCTCGCGTTGTTCGATGCAGCGTCGCCTTGTAGGCGTCTTGTTTAGCTGCGTGCGCTTGCCTGCACTCGTCGTCAAACCATGGGTTCCTTCTGGGTGGTGACATGAAACCCAGCACATCAGTGGCAGCTTCTTTGATGGCTTCTTGACAACGTTTCCATTCTTCTTCTATGCTTAGTGCATGAAGCGTCGAACTCTGGGCGAGTTTCCGGGAGACTCGGTCGGCAAAGTTCCCAGCAATCAGCTGCGAATGTAGCTTTTCGACGTCAAACCGTTTTGGCCTTTCTCGACTCCGTTGCTCTCTCGATATCCGGGTTCTTACCTTTTCTACAACAAGGTGATGATCCGAGTCAATGTTTGCACCTCGGAAGGTTCGGACATCGAGAATACTGGAGGAGTGTCTGACGTCGATCGCAACGTGATCAATCTGGTTGACGGTTGATTGATCAGGAGATCGCCAGATTCCTTTGTGAATGAATAATGAATATAATAATAATAATAATAATAATAATAATAATAATAATAATAATAATAATAATAATAATAATAATAATAATAATAATAATAATAATAATAATAATAATAATAATAATAATAATAATAATAATAATAATAATAATAATAATAATAATAATAATAATAATAATAATAATAATAATAATAATAATAATAATAATAATAATAATAATAATAATAATAATAATAATAATAATAATAATAATAATAATAATAATAATAATAATAATAATAATAATAATAATAATAATAATAATAATAATAATAATAATAATAATAATAATAATAATAATAATAATAATAATAATAATAATAATAATAATAATAATAATAATAATAATAATAATAATAATAATAATAATAATAATAATAATAATAATAATAATAATAATAATAATAATAATAATAATAATAATAATAATAATAATAATAATAATAATAATAATAATAATAATAATAATAATAATAATAATAATAATAATAATAATAATAATAATAATAATAATAATAATAATAATAATAATAATAATAATAATAATAATAATAATAATAATAATAATAATAATAATAATAATAATAATAATAATAATAATAATAATAATAATAATAATAATAATAATAATAATAATAATAATAATAATAATAATAATAATAATAATAATAATAATAATAATAATAATAATAATAATAATAATAATAATAATAATAATAATAATAATAATAATAATAATAATAATAATAATAATAATAATAATAATAATAATAATAATAATAATAATAATAATAATAATAATAATAATAATAATAATAATAATAATAATAATAATAATAATAATAATAATAATAATAATAATAATAATAATAATAATAATAATAATAATAATAATAATAATAATAATAATAATAATAATAATAATAATAATAATAATAATAATAATAATAATAATAATAATAATAATAATAATAATAATAATAATAATAATAATAATAATAATAATAATAATAATAATAATAATAATAATAATAATAATAATAATAATAATAATAATAATAATAATAATAATAATAATAATAATAATAATAATAATAATAATAATAATAATAATAATAATAATAATAATAATAATAATAATAATAATAATAATAATAATAATAATAATAATAATAATAATAATAATAATAATAATAATAATAATAAATAATAATAATAATAATAATAATAATAATAATAATAATAATAATAATAATAATAATAATAATAATAATAATAATAATAATAATAATAATAATAATAATAATAATAATAATAATAATAATAATAATAATAATAATAATAATAATAATAATAATAATAATAATAATAATAATAATAATAATAATAATAATAATAATAATAATAATAATAATAATAATAATAATAATAATAATAATAATAATAATAATAATAATAATAATAATAATAATAATAATAATAATAATAATAATAATAATAATAATAATAATAATAATAATAATAATAATAATAATAATAATAATAATAATAATAATAATAATAATAATAATAATAATAATAATAATAATAATAATAATAATAATAATAATAATAATAATAATAATAATAATAATAATAATAATAATAATAATAATAAATAATAATAATAATAATAATAATAATAATAATAATAATAATAATAATAATAATAATAATAATAATAATAATAATAATAATAATAATAATAATAATAATAATAATAATAATAATAATAATAATAATAATAATAATAATAATAATAATAATAATAATAATAATAATAATAATAATAATAATAATAATAATAATAATAATAATAATAATAATAATAATAATAATAATAATAATAATAATAATAATAATAATAATAATAATAATAATAATAATAATAATAATAATAATAATAATAATAATAATAATAATAATAATAATAATAATAATAATAATAATAATAATAATAATAATAATAATAATAATAATAATAATAATAATAATAATAATAATAATAATAATAATAATAATAATAATAATAATAATAATAATAATAATAATAATAATAATAATAATAATAATAATAATAATAATAATAATAATAATAATAATAATAATAATAATAATAATAATAATAATAATAATAATAATAATAATAATAATAATAATAATAATAATAATAATAATAATAATAATAATAATAATAATAATAATAATAATAATAATAATAATAATAATAATAATAATAATAATAATAATAATAATAATAATAATAATAATAATAATAATAATAATAATAATAATAATAATAATAATAATAATAATAATAATAATAATAATAATAATAATAATAATAATAATAATAATAATATAATAATAATAATAATAATAATAATAATAATAATAATAATAATAATAATAATAATAATAATAATAATAATAATAATAATAATAATAATAATAATAATAATAATAATAATAATAATAATAATAATAATAATAATAATAATAATAATAATAATAATAATAATAATAATAATAATAATAATAATAATAATAATAATAATAATAATAATAATAATAATAATAATAATAATAATAATAATAATAATAATAATAATAATAATAATAATAATAATAATAATAATAATAATAATAATAATAATAATAATAATAATAATAATAATAATAATAATAATAATAATAATAATAATAATAATAATAATAATAATAATAATAATAATAATAATAATAATAATAATAATAATAATAATAATAATAATAATAATAATAATAATAATAATAATAATAATAATAATAATAATAATAATAATAATAATAATAATAATAATAATAATAATAATAATAATAATAATAATAATAATAATAATAATAATAATAATAATAATAATAATAATAATAATAATAATAATAATAATAATAATAATAATAATAATAATAATAATAATAATAATAATAATAATAATAATAATAATAATAATAATAATAATAATAATAATAATAATAATAATAATAATAATAATAATAATAATAATAATAATAATAATAATAATAATAATAATAATAATAATAATAATAATAATAATAATAATAATAATAATAATAATAATAATAATAATAATAATAATAATAATAATAATAATAATAATAATAATAATAATAATAATAATAATAATAATAATAATAATAATAATAATAATAATAATAATAATAATAATAATAATAATAATAATAATAATAATAATAATAATAATAATAATAATAATAATAATAATAATAATAATAATAATAATAATAATAATAATAATAATAATAATAATAATAATAATAATAATAATAATAATAATAATAATAATAATAATAATAATAATAATAATAATAATAATAATAATAATAATAATAATAATAATAATAATAATAATAATAATAATAATAATAATAATAATAATAATAATAATAATAATAATAATAATAATAATAATAATAATAATAATAATAATAATAATAATAATAATAATAATAATAATAATAATAATAATAATAATAATAATAATAATAATAATAATAATAATAATAATAATAATAATAATAATAATAATAATAATAATAATAATAATAATAATAATAATAATAATAATAATAATAATAATAATAATAATAATAATAATAATAATAATAATAATAATAATAATAATAATAATAATAATAATAATAATAATAATAATAATAATAATAATAATAATAATAATAATAATAATAATAATAATAATAATAATAATAATAATAATAATAATAATAATAATAATAATAATAATAATAATAATAATAATAATAATAATAATAATAATAATAATAATAATAATAATAATAATAATAATAATAATAATAATAATAATAATAATAATAATAATAATAATAATAATAATAATAATAATAATAATAATAATAATAATAATAATAATAATAATAATAATAATAATAATAATAATAATAATAATAATAATAATAATAATAATAATAATAATAATAATAATAATAATAATAATAATAATAATAATAATAATAATAATAATAATAATAATAATAATAATAATAATAATAATAATAATAATAATAATAATAATAATAATAATAATAATAATAATAATAATAATAATAATAATAATAATAATAATAATAATAATAATAATAATAATAATAATAATAATAATAATAATAATAATAATAATAATAATAATAATAATAATAATAATAATAATAATAATAATAATAATAATAATAATAATAATAATAATAATAATAATAATAATAATAATAATAATAATAATAATAATAATAATAATAATAATAATAATAATAATAATAATAATAATAATAATAATAATAATAATAATAATAATAATAATAATAATAATAATAATAATAATAATAATAATAATAATAATAATAATAATAATAATAATAATAATAATAATAATAATAATAATAATAATAATAATAATAATAATAATAATAATAATAATAATAATAATAATAATAATAATAATAATAATAATAATAATAATAATAATAATAATAATAATAATAATAATAATAATAATAATAATAATAATAATAATAATAATAATAATAATAATAATAATAATAATAATAATAATAATAATAATAATAATAATAATAATAATAATAATAATAATAATAATAATAATAATAATAATAATAATAATAATAATAATAATAATAATAATAATAATAATAATAATAATAATAATAATAATAATAATAATAATAATAATAATAATAATAATAATAATAATAATAATAATAATAATAATAATAATAATAATAATAATAATAATAATAATAATAATAATAATAATAATAATAATAATAATAATAATAATAATAATAATAATAATAATAATAATAATAATAATAATAATAATAATAATAATAATAATAATAATAATAATAATAATAATAATAATAATAATAATAATAATAATAATAATAATAATAATAATAATAATAATAATAATAATAATAATAATAATAATAATAATAATAATAATAATAATAATAATAATAATAATAATAATAATAATAATAATAATAATAATAATAATAATAATAATAATAATAATAATAATAATAATAATAATAATAATAATAATAATAATAATAATAATAATAATAATAATAATAATAATAATAATAATAATAATAATAATAATAATAATAATAATAATAATAATAATAATAATAATAATAATAATAATAATAATAATAATAATAATAATAATAATAATAATAATAATAATAATAATAATAATAATAATAATAATAATAATAATAATAATAATAATAATAATAATAATAATAATAATAATAATAATAATAATAATAATAATAATAATAATAATAATAATAATAATAATAATAATAATAATAATAATAATAATAATAATAATAATAATAATAATAATAATAATAATAATAATAATAATAATAATAATAATAATAATAATAATAATAATAATAATAATAATAATAATAATAATAATAATAATAATAATAATAATAATAATAATAATAATAATAATAATAATAATAATAATAATAATAATAATAATAATAATAATAATAATAATAATAATAATAATAATAATAATAATAATAATAATAATAATAATAATAATAATAATAATAATAATAATAATAATAATAATAATAATAATAATAATAATAATAATAATAATAATAATAATAATAATAATAATAATAATAATAATAATAATAATAATAATAATAATAATAATAATAATAATAATAATAATAATAATAATAATAATAATAATAATAATAATAATAATAATAATAATAATAATAATAATAATAATAATAATAATAATAATAATAATAATAATAATAATAATAATAATAATAATAATAATAATAATAATAATAATAATAATAATAATAATAATAATAATAATAATAATAATAATAATAATAATAATAATAATAATAATAATAATAATAATAATAATAATAATAATAATAATAATAATAATAATAATAATAATAATAATAATAATAATAATAATAATAATAATAATAATAATAATAATAATAATAATAATAATAATAATAATAATAATAATAATAATAATAATAATAATAATAATAATAATAATAATAATAATAATAATAATAATAATAATAATAATAATAATAATAATAATAATAATAATAATAATAATAATAATAATAATAATAATAATAATAATAATAATAATAATAATAATAATAATAATAATAATAATAATAATAATAATAATAATAATAATAATAATAATAATAATAATAATAATAATAATAATAATAATAATAATAATAATAATAATAATAATAATAATAATAATAATAATAATAATAATAATAATAATAATAATAATAATAATAATAATAATAATAATAATAATAATAATAATAATAATAATAATAATAATAATAATAATAATAATAATAATAATAATAATAATAATAATAATAATAATAATAATAATAATAATAATAATAATAATAATAATAATAATAATAATAATAATAATAATAATAATAATAATAATAATAATAATAATAATAATAATAATAATAATAATAATAATAATAATAATAATAATAATAATAATAATAATAATAATAATAATAATAATAATAATAATAATAATAATAATAATAATAATAATAATAATAATAATAATAATAATAATAATAATAATAATAATAATAATAATAATAATAATAATAATAATAATAATAATAATAATAATAATAATAATAATAATAATAATAATAATAATAATAATAATAATAATAATAATAATAATAATAATAATAATAATAATAATAATAATAATAATAATAATAATAATAATAATAATAATAATAATAATAATAATAATAATAATAATAATAATAATAATAATAATAATAATAATAATAATAATAATAATAATAATAATAATAATAATAATAATAATAATAATAATAATAATAATAATAATAATAATAATAATAATAATAATAATAATAATAATAATAATAATAATAATAATAATAATAATAATAATAATAATAATAATAATAATAATAATAATAATAATAATAATAATAATAATAATAATAATAATAATAATAATAATAATAATAATAATAATAATAATAATAATAATAATAATAATAATAATAATAATAATAATAATAATAATAATAATAATAATAATAATAATAATAATAATAATAATAATAATAATAATAATAATAATAATAATAATAATAATAATAATAATCTTCTTCTTGTTGTGGCGCTACAGTCCGGGGTGGACCTGGGCCTCAACCAACATGCCTCTCCAGCCAGCACGATCTTTCGCCAGCTGTCTCCTGTTGCGCACTCCAAGTTGGTTGAGGTCCTTCTCCACTTGTGTGCGCCACTTCAGTCAAGCCCGTCCTCTGTTGCGTTGTCCCAATGGCTCGGATTCAAAGACTTTTCGGGCCGGAGCAGTGGTGTCCATACGCTCTACATGGCCTAGACATCTTAAGCGTTGTATCCGTAGACGCTTAACCAGGCGCATGTCGCTTTACAGCCTATAGAGTTCGTCATTAATCTTCTCCTCCAGATGCCATCAACGCAAACAGGACCAAAAATCGCACGCAAAACTTTTCTCTCGAAAAGACTAAGGGCTTCCTCATCCGCCTTTGCTAACGTCCAAGATTCTGCGCCATATAGTAGGACGGGGATGATCAAGCTGTTATATAAAGCCAGTTTAGTCCTTCGAGAGAGTACTTTATTACTCAATTGCCTCTTGAGCCCAAAGAAACAGCGGTTGGCAAGAGTGATTCTGCGTTTGATTTCGGTACTGATGTTGTTGTCCCTGTTTACCGCGGAGCCGAGGTAGACGAAGTCCTTAACTACCTCGAAGTTTCTGCCGCCTAGTGTGACGCTCCGTCCGAGACGTCGATGTTGTGTGTCCTTCCTTGATGACAGCATGTATTTCGTTTTGCCCTCATTTACCGCAAGACCCATTTTAGCCGCTTCCGTTTCAATGCCAGCAAACGCCTCATTGACGGCTCGCTGTGTTCGTCCAATCACGTCAATGTCATCAGCGTAAGCTAACAATTGAACTGACTTCTGGAAGATCGTGCCTCTGGTGTTGACTTGTGAGTTACGCACGATCTTCTCGAGGATGATGTTAAAGAAGTCACATGACAGTGCGTCGCCTTGTCTAAAACCTTTTTTGATATTGAAGGTCTCGGTGAGTTCGGTACCGACCTTGACGGAGCAGCGAGAGTTCTCCATCGTCATCCTACACAATCTGACGAGTTTGGTAGGAGTGCCAAAACTAGACATGGCACTGTATAGCTCGTCTCTATGCACACTGTCATATGCAGCCTTGAAATCGACGAATAGGTCGTGAGTGTCAATTTGCATTTCTTGGGTCTTTTCCAGGATCTGCCGTAATGTGAAGATTTGGTCTATTGTGGACTTCCCTGGTCTGAAACCACACTGATAGGGACCTATCAGGTCATGGACAAATGGTTTCAGACGCTCACACAATACGGCAGAGAGGATCTTGTATCTGATGTTCAGGAGACTAATCCCTCTGTAGTTGGCGCAGTCAAAGGAGTCTCCTTTTTTGTGGACCGGGCAAACGACGCTGAGATTCCACTCATCGGGCATGCTTTCCTCCGACCATATCTTACAGATGAGCTGGTGCATGCGCCCAACCAGGTCATCTCCAGCTGCTTTAAATAGTTCTGCGGACAGTCCGTCCGCTCCAGCAGCTTTGTTCGACTTTAGCTTGGATATTGCTATCTTCACCTCGTCTAAGTCGGGGGGACGGAATGCTTGTCTATCATCGTCCAAATTGAGTGGAACATTCTGCCTAACAGCGGGATTTGGGTCGTCATCGCCGTTTAGGAGTCTGCAGAAATGATCCTTCCAGATTCTCAGCACAGACTGCGACTCTACTACTAGTTATCCATTTTGGTCCCGGCAGGCCTTGGTCCGAACCTTGTATCCCCCGGATAGCTGTTTTACATTTCGGTAAAACTTTCGGACTTCATTCCTGCCAAAGCACCTTTCCATTTCCTCGACCGCGCGCTTCTCATGCTCCTTCTTCTTCCTTCTGAGAAGCCGGTGCTCTTCCCTTCTTCTCTGTTCGTAGAGTTCACGAACAGCTCGCGTTGTTCGATGCAGCGTCGCCTTGTAGGCGTCTTGTTTAGCTGCGTGCGCTTGCCTGCACTCGTCGTCAAACCATGGGTTCCTTCTGGGTGGTGACATGAAACCCAGCACATCAGTGGCAGCTTCTTTGATGGCTTCTTGACAACGTTTCCATTCTTCTTCTATGCTTAGTGCATGAAGCGTCGAACTCTGGGCGAGTTTCCGGGAGACTCGGTCGGCAAAGTTCCCAGCAATCAGCTGCGAATGTAGCTTTTCGACGTCAAACCGTTTTGGCCTTTCTCGACTCCGTTGCTCTCTCGATATCCGGGTTCTTACCTTTTCTACAACAAGGTGATGATCCGAGTCAATGTTTGCACCTCGGAAGGTTCGGACATCGAGAATACTGGAGGAGTGTCTGACGTCGATCGCAACGTGATCAATCTGGTTGACGGTTGATTGATCAGGAGATCGCCAGATTCCTTTGTGAATGAATAATGAATATAATAATAATAATAATAATAATAATAATAATAATAATACTAATAATAATAATAATAATAATAATAATAATAATAATAATAATAATAATAATAATAATAATAATAATAATAATAATAATAATAATAATAATAATAATAATAATAATAATAATAATAATAATAATAATAATAATAATAATAATAATAATAATAATAATAATAATAATAATAATAATAATAATAATAATAATAATAATAATAATAATAATAATAATAATAATAATAATAATAATAATAATAATAATAATAATAATAATAATAATAATAATAATAATAATAATAATAATAATAATAATAATAATAATAATAATAATAATAATAATAATAATAATAATAATAATAATAATAATAATAATAATAATAATAATAATAATAATAATAATAATAATAATAATAATAATAATAATAATAATAATATAATAATAATAATAATAATAATAATAATAATAATAATAATAATAATAATAATAATAATAATAATAATAATAATAATAATAATAATAATAATAATAATAATAATAATAATAATAATAATAATAATAATAATAATAATAATAATAATAATAATAATAATAATAATAATAATAATAATAATAATAATAATAATAATAATAATAATAATAATAATAATAATAATAATAATAATAATAATAATAATAATAATAATAATAATAATAATAATAATAATAATAATAATAATAATAATAATAATAATAATAATAATAATAATAATAATAATAATAATAATAATAATAATAATAATAATAATAATAATAATAATAATAATAATAATAATAATAATAATAATAATAATAATAATAATAATAATAATAATAATAATAATAATAATAATAATAATAATAATAATAATAATAATAATAATAATAATAATAATAATAATAATAATAATAATAATAATAATAATAATAATAATAATAATAATAATAATAATAATAATAATAATAATAATAATAATAATAATAATAATAATAATAATAATAATAATAATAATAATAATAATAATAATAATAATAATAATAATAATAATAATAATAATAATAATAATAATAATAATAATAATAATAATAATAATAATAATAATAATAATAATAATAATAATAATAATAATAATAATAATAATAATAATAATAATAATAATAATAATAATAATAATAATAATAATAATAATAATAATAATAATAATAATAATAATAATAATAATAATAATAATAATAATAATAATAATAATAATAATAATAATAATAATAATAATAATAATAATAATAATAATAATAATAATAATAATAATAATAATAATAATAATAATAATAATAATAATAATAATAATAATAATAATAATAATAATAATAATAATAATAATAATAATAATAATAATAATAATAATAATAATAATAATAATAATAATAATAATAATAATAATAATAATAATAATAATAATAATAATAATAATAATAATAATAATAATAATAATAATAATAATAATAATAATAATAATAATAATAATAATAATAATAATAATAATAATAATAATAATAATAATAATAATAATAATAATAATAATAATAATAATAATAATAATAATAATAATAATAATAATAATAATAATAATAATAATAATAATAATAATAATAATAATAATAATAATAATAATAATAATAATAATAATAATAATAATAATAATAATAATAATAATAATAATAATAATAATAATAATAATAATAATAATAATAATAATAATATATAATAATAATAATAATAATAATAATAATAATAATAATAATAATAATAATAATAATAATAATAATAATAATAATAATAATAATAATAATAATAATAATAATAATAATAATAATAATAATAATAATAATAATAATAATAATAATAATAATAATAATAATAATAATAATAATAATAATAATAATAATAATAATAATAATAATAATAATAATAATAATAATAATAATAATAATAATAATAATAATAATAATAATAATAATAATAATAATAATAATAATAATAATAATAATAATAATAATAATAATAATAATAATAATAATAATAATAATAATAATAATAATAATAATAATAATAATAATAATAATAATAATAATAATAATAATAATAATAATAATAATAATAATAATAATAATAATAATAATAATAATAATAATAATAATAATAATAATAATAATAATAATAATAATAATAATAATAATAATAATAATAATAATAATAATAATAATAATAATAATAATAATAATAATAATAATAATAATAATAATAATAATAATAATAATAATAATAATAATAATAATAATAATAATAATAATAATAATAATAATAATAATAATAATAATAATAATAATAATAATAATAATAATAATAATAATAATAATAATAATAATAATAATAATAATAATAATAATAATAATAATAATAATAATAATAATAATAATAATAATAATAATAATAATAATAATAATAATAATAATAATAATAATAATAATAATAATAATAATAATAATAATAATAATAATAATAATAATAATAATAATAATAATAATAATAATAATAATAATAATAATAATAATAATAATAATAATAATAATAATAATAATAATAATAATAATAATAATAATAATAATAATAATAATAATAATAATAATAATAATAATAATAATAATAATAATAATAATAATAATAATAATAATAATAATAATAATAATAATAATAATAATAATAATAATAATAATAATAATAATAATAATAATAATAATAATAATAATAATAATAATAATAATAATAATAATAATAATAATAATAATAATAATAATAATAATAATAATAATAATAATAATAATAATAATAATAATAATAATAATAATAATAATAATAATAATAATAATAATAATAATAATAATAATAATAATAATAATAATAATAATAATAATAATAATAATAATAATAATAATAATAATAATAATAATAATAATAATAATAATAATAATAATAATAATAATAATAATAATAATCTTCTTCTTGTTGTGGCGCTACAGTCCGGGGTGGACCTGGGCCTCAACCAACATGCCTCTCCAGCCAGCACGATCTTTCGCCAGCTGTCTCCTGTTGCGCACTCCAAGTTGGTTGAGGTCCTTCTCCACTTGTGTGCGCCACTTCAGTCAAGCCCGTCCTCTGTTGCGTTGTCCCAATGGCTCGGATTCAAAGACTTTTCGGGCCGGAGCAGTGGTGTCCATACGCTCTACATGGCCTAGACATCTTAAGCGTTGTATCCGTAGACGCTTAACCAGGCGCATGTCGCTTTACAGCCTATAGAGTTCGTCATTAATCTTCTCCTCCAGATGCCATCAACGCAAACAGGACCAAAAATCGCACGCAAAACTTTTCTCTCGAAAAGACTAAGGGCTTCCTCATCCGCCTTTGCTAACGTCCAAGATTCTGCGCCATATAGTAGGACGGGGATGATCAAGCTGTTATATAAAGCCAGTTTAGTCCTTCGAGAGAGTACTTTATTACTCAATTGCCTCTTGAGCCCAAAGAAACAGCGGTTGGCAAGAGTGATTCTGCGTTTGATTTCGGTACTGATGTTGTTGTCCCTGTTTACCGCGGAGCCGAGGTAGACGAAGTCCTTAACTACCTCGAAGTTTCTGCCGCCTAGTGTGACGCTCCGTCCGAGACGTCGATGTTGTGTGTCCTTCCTTGATGACAGCATGTATTTCGTTTTGCCCTCATTTACCGCAAGACCCATTTTAGCCGCTTCCGTTTCAATGCCAGCAAACGCCTCATTGACGGCTCGCTGTGTTCGTCCAATCACGTCAATGTCATCAGCGTAAGCTAACAATTGAACTGACTTCTGGAAGATCGTGCCTCTGGTGTTGACTTGTGAGTTACGCACGATCTTCTCGAGGATGATGTTAAAGAAGTCACATGACAGTGCGTCGCCTTGTCTAAAACCTTTTTTGATATTGAAGGTCTCGGTGAGTTCGGTACCGACCTTGACGGAGCAGCGAGAGTTCTCCATCGTCATCCTACACAATCTGACGAGTTTGGTAGGAGTGCCAAAACTAGACATGGCACTGTATAGCTCGTCTCTATGCACACTGTCATATGCAGCCTTGAAATCGACGAATAGGTCGTGAGTGTCAATTTGCATTTCTTGGGTCTTTTCCAGGATCTGCCGTAATGTGAAGATTTGGTCTATTGTGGACTTCCCTGGTCTGAAACCACACTGATAGGGACCTATCAGGTCATGGACAAATGGTTTCAGACGCTCACACAATACGGCAGAGAGGATCTTGTATCTGATGTTCAGGAGACTAATCCCTCTGTAGTTGGCGCAGTCAAAGGAGTCTCCTTTTTTGTGGACCGGGCAAACGACGCTGAGATTCCACTCATCGGGCATGCTTTCCTCCGACCATATCTTACAGATGAGCTGGTGCATGCGCCCAACCAGGTCATCTCCAGCTGCTTTAAATAGTTCTGCGGACAGTCCGTCCGCTCCAGCAGCTTTGTTCGACTTTAGCTTGGATATTGCTATCTTCACCTCGTCTAAGTCGGGGGGACGGAATGCTTGTCTATCATCGTCCAAATTGAGTGGAACATTCTGCCTAACAGCGGGATTTGGGTCGTCATCGCCGTTTAGGAGTCTGCAGAAATGATCCTTCCAGATTCTCAGCACAGACTGCGACTCTACTACTAGTTATCCATTTTGGTCCCGGCAGGCCTTGGTCCGAACCTTGTATCCCCCGGATAGCTGTTTTACATTTCGGTAAAACTTTCGGACTTCATTCCTGCCAAAGCACCTTTCCATTTCCTCGACCGCGCGCTTCTCATGCTCCTTCTTCTTCCTTCTGAGAAGCCGGTGCTCTTCCCTTCTTCTCTGTTCGTAGAGTTCACGAACAGCTCGCGTTGTTCGATGCAGCGTCGCCTTGTAGGCGTCTTGTTTAGCTGCGTGCGCTTGCCTGCACTCGTCGTCAAACCATGGGTTCCTTCTGGGTGGTGACATGAAACCCAGCACATCAGTGGCAGCTTCTTTGATGGCTTCTTGACAACGTTTCCATTCTTCTTCTATGCTTAGTGCATGAAGCGTCGAACTCTGGGCGAGTTTCCGGGAGACTCGGTCGGCAAAGTTCCCAGCAATCAGCTGCGAATGTAGCTTTTCGACGTCAAACCGTTTTGGCCTTTCTCGACTCCGTTGCTCTCTCGATATCCGGGTTCTTACCTTTTCTACAACAAGGTGATGATCCGAGTCAATGTTTGCACCTCGGAAGGTTCGGACATCGAGAATACTGGAGGAGTGTCTGACGTCGATCGCAACGTGATCAATCTGGTTGACGGTTGATTGATCAGGAGATCGCCAGATTCCTTTGTGAATGAATAATGAATATAATAATAATAATAATAATAATAATAATAATAATAATAATAATAATAATAATAATAATAATAATAATAATAATAATAATAATAATAATAATAATAATAATAATAATAATAATAATAATAATAATAATAATAATAATAATAATAATAATAATAATAATAATAATAATAATAATAATAATAATAATAATAATAATAATAATAATAATAATAATAATAATAATAATAATAATAATAATAATAATAATAATAATAATAATAATAATAATAATAATAATAATAATAATAATAATAATAATAATAATAATAATAATAATAATAATAATAATAATAATAATAATAATAATAATCTTCTTCTTGTTGTGGCGCTACAGTCCGGGGTGGACCTGGGCCTCAACCAACATGCCTCTCCAGCCAGCACGATCTTTCGCCAGCTGTCTCCTGTTGCGCACTCCAAGTTGGTTGAGGTCCTTCTCCACTTGTGTGCGCCACTTCAGTCAAGCCCGTCCTCTGTTGCGTTGTCCCAATGGCTCGGATTCAAAGACTTTTCGGGCCGGAGCAGTGGTGTCCATACGCTCTACATGGCCTAGACATCTTAAGCGTTGTATCCGTAGACGCTTAACCAGGCGCATGTCGCTTTACAGCCTATAGAGTTCGTCATTAATCTTCTCCTCCAGATGCCATCAACGCAAACAGGACCAAAAATCGCACGCAAAACTTTTCTCTCGAAAAGACTAAGGGCTTCCTCATCCGCCTTTGCTAACGTCCAAGATTCTGCGCCATATAGTAGGACGGGGATGATCAAGCTGTTATATAAAGCCAGTTTAGTCCTTCGAGAGAGTACTTTATTACTCAATTGCCTCTTGAGCCCAAAGAAACAGCGGTTGGCAAGAGTGATTCTGCGTTTGATTTCGGTACTGATGTTGTTGTCCCTGTTTACCGCGGAGCCGAGGTAGACGAAGTCCTTAACTACCTCGAAGTTTCTGCCGCCTAGTGTGACGCTCCGTCCGAGACGTCGATGTTGTGTGTCCTTCCTTGATGACAGCATGTATTTCGTTTTGCCCTCATTTACCGCAAGACCCATTTTAGCCGCTTCCGTTTCAATGCCAGCAAACGCCTCATTGACGGCTCGCTGTGTTCGTCCAATCACGTCAATGTCATCAGCGTAAGCTAACAATTGAACTGACTTCTGGAAGATCGTGCCTCTGGTGTTGACTTGTGAGTTACGCACGATCTTCTCGAGGATGATGTTAAAGAAGTCACATGACAGTGCGTCGCCTTGTCTAAAACCTTTTTTGATATTGAAGGTCTCGGTGAGTTCGGTACCGACCTTGACGGAGCAGCGAGAGTTCTCCATCGTCATCCTACACAATCTGACGAGTTTGGTAGGAGTGCCAAAACTAGACATGGCACTGTATAGCTCGTCTCTATGCACACTGTCATATGCAGCCTTGAAATCGACGAATAGGTCGTGAGTGTCAATTTGCATTTCTTGGGTCTTTTCCAGGATCTGCCGTAATGTGAAGATTTGGTCTATTGTGGACTTCCCTGGTCTGAAACCACACTGATAGGGACCTATCAGGTCATGGACAAATGGTTTCAGACGCTCACACAATACGGCAGAGAGGATCTTGTATCTGATGTTCAGGAGACTAATCCCTCTGTAGTTGGCGCAGTCAAAGGAGTCTCCTTTTTTGTGGACCGGGCAAACGACGCTGAGATTCCACTCATCGGGCATGCTTTCCTCCGACCATATCTTACAGATGAGCTGGTGCATGCGCCCAACCAGGTCATCTCCAGCTGCTTTAAATAGTTCTGCGGACAGTCCGTCCGCTCCAGCAGCTTTGTTCGACTTTAGCTTGGATATTGCTATCTTCACCTCGTCTAAGTCGGGGGGACGGAATGCTTGTCTATCATCGTCCAAATTGAGTGGAACATTCTGCCTAACAGCGGGATTTGGGTCGTCATCGCCGTTTAGGAGTCTGCAGAAATGATCCTTCCAGATTCTCAGCACAGACTGCGACTCTACTACTAGTTATCCATTTTGGTCCCGGCAGGCCTTGGTCCGAACCTTGTATCCCCCGGATAGCTGTTTTACATTTCGGTAAAACTTTCGGACTTCATTCCTGCCAAAGCACCTTTCCATTTCCTCGACCGCGCGCTTCTCATGCTCCTTCTTCTTCCTTCTGAGAAGCCGGTGCTCTTCCCTTCTTCTCTGTTCGTAGAGTTCACGAACAGCTCGCGTTGTTCGATGCAGCGTCGCCTTGTAGGCGTCTTGTTTAGCTGCGTGCGCTTGCCTGCACTCGTCGTCAAACCATGGGTTCCTTCTGGGTGGTGACATGAAACCCAGCACATCAGTGGCAGCTTCTTTGATGGCTTCTTGACAACGTTTCCATTCTTCTTCTATGCTTAGTGCATGAAGCGTCGAACTCTGGGCGAGTTTCCGGGAGACTCGGTCGGCAAAGTTCCCAGCAATCAGCTGCGAATGTAGCTTTTCGACGTCAAACCGTTTTGGCCTTTCTCGACTCCGTTGCTCTCTCGATATCCGGGTTCTTACCTTTTCTACAACAAGGTGATGATCCGAGTCAATGTTTGCACCTCGGAAGGTTCGGACATCGAGAATACTGGAGGAGTGTCTGACGTCGATCGCAACGTGATCAATCTGGTTGACGGTTGATTGATCAGGAGATCGCCAGATTCCTTTGTGAATGAATAATGAATATAATAATAATAATAATAATAATAATAATAATAATAATAATAATAATAATAATAATAATAATAATAATAATAATAATAATAATAATAATAATAATAATAATAATAATAATAATAATAATAATAATAATAATAATAATAATAATAATAATAATAATAATAATAATAATAATAATAATAATAATAATAATAATAATAATAATAATAATAATAATAATAATAATAATAATAATAATAATAATAATAATAATAATAATAATAATAATAATAATAATAATAATAATAATAATAATAATAATAATAATAATAATAATAATAATAATAATAATAATAATAATAATAATAATAATAATAATAATAATAATAATAATAATAATAATAATAATAATAATAATAATAATAATAATAATAATAATAATAATAATAATAATAATAATAATAATAATAATAATAATAATAATAATAATAATAATAATAATAATAATAATAATAATAATAATAATAATAATAATAATAATAATAATAATAATAATAATAATAATAATAATAATAATAATAATAATAATAATAATAATAATAATAATAATAATAATAATAATAATAATAATAATAATAATAATAATAATAATAATAATAATAATAATAATAATAATAATAATAATAATAATAATAATAATAATAATAATAATAATAATAATAATAATAATAATAATAATAATAATAATAATAATAATAATAATAATCTTCTTCTTGTTGTGGCGCTACAGTCCGGGGTGGACCTGGGCCTCAACCAACATGCCTCTCCAGCCAGCACGATCTTTCGCCAGCTGTCTCCTGTTGCGCACTCCAAGTTGGTTGAGGTCCTTCTCCACTTGTGTGCGCCACTTCAGTCAAGCCCGTCCTCTGTTGCGTTGTCCCAATGGCTCGGATTCAAAGACTTTTCGGGCCGGAGCAGTGGTGTCCATACGCTCTACATGGCCTAGACATCTTAAGCGTTGTATCCGTAGACGCTTAACCAGGCGCATGTCGCTTTACAGCCTATAGAGTTCGTCATTAATCTTCTCCTCCAGATGCCATCAACGCAAACAGGACCAAAAATCGCACGCAAAACTTTTCTCTCGAAAAGACTAAGGGCTTCCTCATCCGCCTTTGCTAACGTCCAAGATTCTGCGCCATATAGTAGGACGGGGATGATCAAGCTGTTATATAAAGCCAGTTTAGTCCTTCGAGAGAGTACTTTATTACTCAATTGCCTCTTGAGCCCAAAGAAACAGCGGTTGGCAAGAGTGATTCTGCGTTAACAGCGGTTGGCAAGAGTGATTCTGCGTTTGATTTCGGTACTGATGTTGTTGTCCCTGTTTACCGCGGAGCCGAGGTAGACGAAGTCCTTAACTACCTCGAAGTTTCTGCCGCCTAGTGTGACGCTCCGTCCGAGACGTCGATGTTGTGTGTCCTTCCTTGATGACAGCATGTATTTCGTTTTGCCCTCATTTACCGCAAGACCCATTTTAGCCGCTTCCGTTTCAATGCCAGCAAACGCCTCATTGACGGCTCGCTGTGTTCGTCCAATCACGTCAATGTCATCAGCGTAAGCTAACAATTGAACTGACTTCTGGAAGATCGTGCCTCTGGTGTTGACTTGTGAGTTACGCACGATCTTCTCGAGGATGATGTTAAAGAAGTCACATGACAGTGCGTCGCCTTGTCTAAAACCTTTTTTGATATTGAAGGTCTCGGTGAGTTCGGTACCGACCTTGACGGAGCAGCGAGAGTTCTCCATCGTCATCCTACACAATCTGACGAGTTTGGTAGGAGTGCCAAAACTAGACATGGCACTGTATAGCTCGTCTCTATGCACACTGTCATATGCAGCCTTGAAATCGACGAATAGGTCGTGAGTGTCAATTTGCATTTCTTGGGTCTTTTCCAGGATCTGCCGTAATGTGAAGATTTGGTCTATTGTGGACTTCCCTGGTCTGAAACCACACTGATAGGGACCTATCAGGTCATGGACAAATGGTTTCAGACGCTCACACAATACGGCAGAGAGGATCTTGTATCTGATGTTCAGGAGACTAATCCCTCTGTAGTTGGCGCAGTCAAAGGAGTCTCCTTTTTTGTGGACCGGGCAAACGACGCTGAGATTCCACTCATCGGGCATGCTTTCCTCCGACCATATCTTACAGATGAGCTGGTGCATGCGCCCAACCAGGTCATCTCCAGCTGCTTTAAATAGTTCTGCGGACAGTCCGTCCGCTCCAGCAGCTTTGTTCGACTTTAGCTTGGATATTGCTATCTTCACCTCGTCTAAGTCGGGGGGACGGAATGCTTGTCTATCATCGTCCAAATTGAGTGGAACATTCTGCCTAACAGCGGGATTTGGGTCGTCATCGCCGTTTAGGAGTCTGCAGAAATGATCCTTCCAGATTCTCAGCACAGACTGCGACTCTACTACTAGTTATCCATTTTGGTCCCGGCAGGCCTTGGTCCGAACCTTGTATCCCCCGGATAGCTGTTTTACATTTCGGTAAAACTTTCGGACTTCATTCCTGCCAAAGCACCTTTCCATTTCCTCGACCGCGCGCTTCTCATGCTCCTTCTTCTTCCTTCTGAGAAGCCGGTGCTCTTCCCTTCTTCTCTGTTCGTAGAGTTCACGAACAGCTCGCGTTGTTCGATGCAGCGTCGCCTTGTAGGCGTCTTGTTTAGCTGCGTGCGCTTGCCTGCACTCGTCGTCAAACCATGGGTTCCTTCTGGGTGGTGACATGAAACCCAGCACATCAGTGGCAGCTTCTTTGATGGCTTCTTGACAACGTTTCCATTCTTCTTCTATGCTTAGTGCATGAAGCGTCGAACTCTGGGCGAGTTTCCGGGAGACTCGGTCGGCAAAGTTCCCAGCAATCAGCTGCGAATGTAGCTTTTCGACGTCAAACCGTTTTGGCCTTTCTCGACTCCGTTGCTCTCTCGATATCCGGGTTCTTACCTTTTCTACAACAAGGTGATGATCCGAGTCAATGTTTGCACCTCGGAAGGTTCGGACATCGAGAATACTGGAGGAGTGTCTGACGTCGATCGCAACGTGATCAATCTGGTTGACGGTTGATTGATCAGGAGATCGCCAGATTCCTTTGTGAATGAATAATGAATATAATAATAATAATAATAATAATAATAATAATAATAATAATAATAATAATAATAATAATAATAATAATAATAATAATAATAATAATAATAATAATAATAATAATAATAATAATAATAATAATAATAATAATAATAATAATAATAATAATAATAATAATAATAATAATAATAATAATAATAATAATAATAATAATAATAATAATAATAATAATAATAATAATAATAATAATAATAATAATAATAATAATAATAATAATAATAATAATAATAATAATAATAATAATAATAATAATAATAATAATAATAATAATAATAATAATAATAATAATAATAATAATAATAATAATAATAATAATAATAATAATAATAATAATAATAATAATAATAATAATAATAATAATAATAATAATAATAATAATAATAATAATAATAATAATAATAATAATAATAATAATAATAATAATAATAATAATAATAATAATAATAATAATAATAATAATAATAATAATAATAATAATAATAATAATAATAATAATAATAATAATAATAATAATAATAATAATAATAATAATAATAATAATAATAATAATAATAATAATAATAATAATAATAATAATAATAATAATAATAATAATAATAATAATAATAATAATAATAATAATAATAATAATAATAATAATAATAATAATAATAATAATAATAATAATAATAATAATAATAATAATAATAATAATAATAATAATAATAATAATAATAATAATAATAATAATAATAATAATAATAATAATAATAATAATAATAATAATAATAATAATAATAATAATAATAATAATAATAATAATAATAATAATAATAATAATAATAATAATAATAATAATAATAATAATAATAATAATAATAATAATAATAATAATAATAATAATAATAATAATAATAATAATAATAATAATAATAATAATAATAATAATAATAATAATAATAATAATAATAATAATAATAATAATAATAATAATAATAATAATAATAATAATAATAATAATAATAATAATAATAATAATAATAATAATAATAATAATAATAATAATAATAATAATAATAATAATAATAATAATAATAATAATAATAATAATAATAATAATAATAATAATAATAATAATAATAATAATAATAATAATAATAATAATAATAATAATAATAATAATAATAATAATAATAATAATAATAATAATAATAATAATAATAATAATAATAATAATAATAATAATAATAATAATAATAATAATAATAATAATAATAATAATAATAATAATAATAATAATAATAATAATAATAATAATAATAATAATAATAATAATAATAATAATAATAATAATAATAATAATAATAATAATAATAATAATAATAATAATAATAATAATAATAATAATAATAATAATAATAATAATAATAATAATAATAATAATAATAATAATAATAATAATAATAATAATAATAATAATAATAATAATAATAATAATAATAATAATAATAATAATAATAATAATAATAATAATAATAATAATAATAATAATAATAATAATAATAATAATAATAATAATAATAATAATAATAATAATAATAATAATAATAATAATAATAATAATAATAATAATAATAATAATAATAATAATAATAATAATAATAATAATAATAATAATAATAATAATAATAATAATAATAATAATAATAATAATAATAATAATAATAATAATAATAATAATAATAATAATAATAATAATAATAATAATAATAATAATAATAATAATAATAATAATAATAATAATAATAATAATAATAATAATAATAATAATAATAATAATAATAATAATAATAATAATAATAATAATAATAATAATAATAATAATAATAATAATAATAATAATAATAATAATAATAATAATAATAATAATCTTCTTCTTGTTGTGGCGCTACAGTCCGGGGTGGACCTGGGCCTCAACCAACATGCCTCTCCAGCCAGCACGATCTTTCGCCAGCTGTCTCCTGTTGCGCACTCCAAGTTGGTTGAGGTCCTTCTCCACTTGTGTGCGCCACTTCAGTCAAGCCCGTCCTCTGTTGCGTTGTCCCAATGGCTCGGATTCAAAGACTTTTCGGGCCGGAGCAGTGGTGTCCATACGCTCTACATGGCCTAGACATCTTAAGCGTTGTATCCGTAGACGCTTAACCAGGCGCATGTCGCTTTACAGCCTATAGAGTTCGTCATTAATCTTCTCCTCCAGATGCCATCAACGCAAACAGGACCAAAAATCGCACGCAAAACTTTTCTCTCGAAAAGACTAAGGGCTTCCTCATCCGCCTTTGCTAACGTCCAAGATTCTGCGCCATATAGTAGGACGGGGATGATCAAGCTGTTATATAAAGCCAGTTTAGTCCTTCGAGAGAGTACTTTATTACTCAATTGCCTCTTGAGCCCAAAGAAACAGCGGTTGGCAAGAGTGATTCTGCGTTTGATTTTGTTGTTGTCCCTGTTTACCGCGGAGCCGAGGTAGACGAAGTCCTTAACTACCTCGAAGTTTCTGCCGCCTAGTGTGACGCTCCGTCCGAGACGTCGATGTTGTGTGTCCTTCCTTGATGACAGCATGTATTTCGTTTTGCCCTCATTTACCGCAAGACCCATTTTAGCCGCTTCCGTTTCAATGCCAGCAAACGCCTCATTGACGGCTCGCTGTGTTCGTCCAATCACGTCAATGTCATCAGCGTAAGCTAACAATTGAACTGACTTCTGGAAGATCGTGCCTCTGGTGTTGACTTGTGAGTTACGCACGATCTTCTCGAGGATGATGTTAAAGAAGTCACATGACAGTGCGTCGCCTTGTCTAAAACCTTTTTTGATATTGAAGGTCTCGGTGAGTTCGGTACCGACCTTGACGGAGCAGCGAGAGTTCTCCATCGTCATCCTACACAATCTGACGAGTTTGGTAGGAGTGCCAAAACTAGACATGGCACTGTATAGCTCGTCTCTATGCACACTGTCATATGCAGCCTTGAAATCGACGAATAGGTCGTGAGTGTCAATTTGCATTTCTTGGGTCTTTTCCAGGATCTGCCGTAATGTGAAGATTTGGTCTATTGTGGACTTCCCTGGTCTGAAACCACACTGATAGGGACCTATCAGGTCATGGACAAATGGTTTCAGACGCTCACACAATACGGCAGAGAGGATCTTGTATCTGATGTTCAGGAGACTAATCCCTCTGTAGTTGGCGCAGTCAAAGGAGTCTCCTTTTTTGTGGACCGGGCAAACGACGCTGAGATTCCACTCATCGGGCATGCTTTCCTCCGACCATATCTTACAGATGAGCTGGTGCATGCGCCCAACCAGGTCATCTCCAGCTGCTTTAAATAGTTCTGCGGACAGTCCGTCCGCTCCAGCAGCTTTGTTCGACTTTAGCTTGGATATTGCTATCTTCACCTCGTCTAAGTCGGGGGGACGGAATGCTTGTCTATCATCGTCCAAATTGAGTGGAACATTCTGCCTAACAGCGGGATTTGGGTCGTCATCGCCGTTTAGGAGTCTGCAGAAATGATCCTTCCAGATTCTCAGCACAGACTGCGACTCTACTACTAGTTATCCATTTTGGTCCCGGCAGGCCTTGGTCCGAACCTTGTATCCCCCGGATAGCTGTTTTACATTTCGGTAAAACTTTCGGACTTCATTCCTGCCAAAGCACCTTTCCATTTCCTCGACCGCGCGCTTCTCATGCTCCTTCTTCTTCCTTCTGAGAAGCCGGTGCTCTTCCCTTCTTCTCTGTTCGTAGAGTTCACGAACAGCTCGCGTTGTTCGATGCAGCGTCGCCTTGTAGGCGTCTTGTTTAGCTGCGTGCGCTTGCCTGCACTCGTCGTCAAACCATGGGTTCCTTCTGGGTGGTGACATGAAACCCAGCACATCAGTGGCAGCTTCTTTGATGGCTTCTTGACAACGTTTCCATTCTTCTTCTATGCTTAGTGCATGAAGCGTCGAACTCTGGGCGAGTTTCCGGGAGACTCGGTCGGCAAAGTTCCCAGCAATCAGCTGCGAATGTAGCTTTTCGACGTCAAACCGTTTTGGCCTTTCTCGACTCCGTTGCTCTCTCGATATCCGGGTTCTTACCTTTTCTACAACAAGGTGATGATCCGAGTCAATGTTTGCACCTCGGAAGGTTCGGACATCGAGAATACTGGAGGAGTGTCTGACGTCGATCGCAACGTGATCAATCTGGTTGACGGTTGATTGATCAGGAGATCGCCAGATTCCTTTGTGAATGAATAATGAATATAATAATAATAATAATAATAATAATAATAATAATAATAATAATAATAATAATAATAATAATAATAATAATAATAATAATAATAATAATAATAATAATAATAATAATAATAATAATAATAATAATAATAATAATAATAATAATAATAATAATAATAATAATAATAATAATAATAATAATAATAATAATAATAATAATAATAATAATAATAATAATAATAATAATAATAATAATAATAATAATAATAATAATAATAATAATAATAATAATAATAATAATAATAATAATAATAATAATAATAATAATAATAATAATAATAATAATAATAATAATAATAATAATAATAATAATAATAATAATAATAATAATAATAATAATAATAATAATAATAATAATAATAATAATAATAATAATAATAATAATAATAATAATAATAATAATAATAATAATAATAATAATAATAATAATAATAATAATAATAATAATAATAATAATAATAATAATAATAATAATAATAATAATAATAATAATAATAATAATAATAATAATAATAATAATAATAATAATAATAATAATAATAATAATAATAATAATAATAATAATAATAATAATAATAATAATAATAATAATAATAATAATAATAATAATAATAATAATAATAATAATAATAATAATAATAATAATAATAATAATAATAATAATAATAATAATAATAATAATAATCTTCTTCTTGTTGTGGCGCTACAGTCCGGGGTGGACCTGGGCCTCAACCAACATGCCTCTCCAGCCAGCACGATCTTTCGCCAGCTGTCTCCTGTTGCGCACTCCAAGTTGGTTGAGGTCCTTCTCCACTTGTGTGCGCCACTTCAGTCAAGCCCGTCCTCTGTTGCGTTGTCCCAATGGCTCGGATTCAAAGACTTTTCGGGCCGGAGCAGTGATGTCCATACGCTCTACATGGCCTAGACATCTTAAGCGTTGTATCCGTAGACGCTTAACCAGGCGCATGTCGCTTTACAGCCTATAGAGTTCGTCATTAATCTTCTCCTCCAGATGCCATCAACGCAAACAGGACCAAAAATCGCACGCAAAACTTTTCTCTCGAAAAGACTAAGGGCTTCCTCATCCGCCTTTGCTAACGTCCAAGATTCTGCGCCATATAGTAGGACGGGGATGATCAAGCTGTTATATAAAGCCAGTTTAGTCCTTCGAGAGAGTACTTTATTACTCAATTGCCTCTTGAGCCCAAAGAAACAGCGGTTGGCAAGAGTGATTCTGCGTTTGATTTCGGTACTGATGTTGTTGTCCCTGTTTACCGCGGAGCCGAGGTAGACGAAGTCCTTAACTACCTCGAAGTTTCTGCCGCCTAGTGTGACGCTCCGTCCGAGACGTCGATGTTGTGTGTCCTTCCTTGATGACAGCATGTATTTCGTTTTGCCCTCATTTACCGCAAGACCCATTTTAGCCGCTTCCGTTTCAATGCCAGCAAACGCCTCATTGACGGCTCGCTGTGTTCGTCCAATCACGTCAATGTCATCAGCGTAAGCTAACAATTGAACTGACTTCTGGAAGATCGTGCCTCTGGTGTTGACTTGTGAGTTACGCACGATCTTCTCGAGGATGATGTTAAAGAAGTCACATGACAGTGCGTCGCCTTGTCTAAAACCTTTTTTGATATTGAAGGTCTCGGTGAGTTCGGTACCGACCTTGACGGAGCAGCGAGAGTTCTCCATCGTCATCCTACACAATCTGACGAGTTTGGTAGGAGTGCCAAAACTAGACATGGCACTGTATAGCTCGTCTCTATGCACACTGTCATATGCAGCCTTGAAATCGACGAATAGGTCGTGAGTGTCAATTTGCATTTCTTGGGTCTTTTCCAGGATCTGCCGTAATGTGAAGATTTGGTCTATTGTGGACTTCCCTGGTCTGAAACCACACTGATAGGGACCTATCAGGTCATGGACAAATGGTTTCAGACGCTCACACAATACGGCAGAGAGGATCTTGTATCTGATGTTCAGGAGACTAATCCCTCTGTAGTTGGCGCAGTCAAAGGAGTCTCCTTTTTTGTGGACCGGGCAAACGACGCTGAGATTCCACTCATCGGGCATGCTTTCCTCCGACCATATCTTACAGATGAGCTGGTGCATGCGCCCAACCAGGTCATCTCCAGCTGCTTTAAATAGTTCTGCGGACAGTCCGTCCGCTCCAGCAGCTTTGTTCGACTTTAGCTTGGATATTGCTATCTTCACCTCGTCTAAGTCGGGGGGACGGAATGCTTGTCTATCATCGTCCAAATTGAGTGGAACATTCTGCCTAACAGCGGGATTTGGGTCGTCATCGCCGTTTAGGAGTCTGCAGAAATGATCCTTCCAGATTCTCAGCACAGACTGCGACTCTACTACTAGTTATCCATTTTGGTCCCGGCAGGCCTTGGTCCGAACCTTGTATCCCCCGGATAGCTGTTTTACATTTCGGTAAAACTTTCGGACTTCATTCCTGCCAAAGCACCTTTCCATTTCCTCGACCGCGCGCTTCTCATGCTCCTTCTTCTTCCTTCTGAGAAGCCGGTGCTCTTCCCTTCTTCTCTGTTCGTAGAGTTCACGAACAGCTCGCGTTGTTCGATGCAGCGTCGCCTTGTAGGCGTCTTGTTTAGCTGCGTGCGCTTGCCTGCACTCGTCGTCAAACCATGGGTTCCTTCTGGGTGGTGACATGAAACCCAGCACATCAGTGGCAGCTTCTTTGATGGCTTCTTGACAACGTTTCCATTCTTCTTCTATGCTTAGTGCATGAAGCGTCGAACTCTGGGCGAGTTTCCGGGAGACTCGGTCGGCAAAGTTCCCAGCAATCAGCTGCGAATGTAGCTTTTCGACGTCAAACCGTTTTGGCCTTTCTCGACTCCGTTGCTCTCTCGATATCCGGGTTCTTACCTTTTCTACAACAAGGTGATGATCCGAGTCAATGTTTGCACCTCGGAAGGTTCGGACATCGAGAATACTGGAGGAGTGTCTGACGTCGATCGCAACGTGATCAATCTGGTTGACGGTTGATTGATCAGGAGATCGCCAGATTCCTTTGTGAATGAATAATGAATATAATAATAATAATAATAATAATAATAATAATAATAATAATAATAATAATAATAATAATAATAATAATAATAATAATAATAATAATAATAATAATAATAATAATAATAATAATAATAATAATAATAATAATAATAATAATAATAATAATAATAATAATAATAATAATAATAATAATAATAATAATAATAATAATAATAATAATAATAATAATAATAATAATAATAATAATAATAATAATAATAATAATAATAATAATAATAATAATAATAATAATAATAATAATAATAATAATAATAATAATAATAATAATAATAATAATAATAATAATAATAATAATAATAATAATAATAATAATAATAATAATAATAATAATAATAATAATAATAATAATAATAATAATAATAATAATAATAATAATAATAATAATAATAATAATAATAATAATAATAATAATAATAATAATAATAATAATAATAATAATAATAATAATAATAATAATAATAATAATAATAATAATAATAATAATAATAATAATAATAATAATAATAATAATAATAATAATAATAATAATAATAATAATAATAATAATAATAATAATAATAATAATAATAATAATAATAATAATAATAATAATAATAATAATAATAATAATAATAATAATAATAATAATAATAATAATAATAATAATAATAATAATAATAATAATAATAATAATAATAATAATAATAATAATAATAATAATAATAATAATAATAATAATAATAATAATAATAATAATAATAATAATAATAATAATAATAATAATAATAATAATAATAATAATAATAATAATAATAATAATAATAATAATAATAATAATAATAATAATAATAATAATAATAATAATAATAATAATAATAATAATAATAATAATAATAATAATAATAATAATAATAATAATAATAATAATAATAATAATAATAATAATAATAATAATAATAATAATAATAATAATAATAATAATAATAATAATAATAATAATAATAATAATAATAATAATAATAATAATAATAATAATAATAATAATAATAATAATAATAATAATAATAATAATAATAATAATAATAATAATAATAATAATAATAATAATAATAATAATAATAATAATAATAATAATAATAATAATAATAATAATAATAATAATAATAATAATAATAATAATAATAATAATAATAATAATAATAATAATAATAATAATAATAATAATAATAATAATAATAATAATAATAATAATAATAATAATAATAATAATAATAATAATAATAATAATAATAATAATAATAATAATAATAATAATAATAATAATAATAATAATAATAATAATAATAATAATAATAATAATAATAATAATAATAATAATAATAATAATAATAATAATAATAATAATAATAATAATAATAATAATAATAATAATAATAATAATAATAATAATAATAATAATAATAATAATAATAATAATAATAATAATAATAATAATAATAATAATAATAATAATAATAATAATAATAATAATAATAATAATAATAATAATAATAATAATAATAATAATAATAATAATAATAATAATAATAATAATAATAATAATAATAATAATAATAATAATAATAATAATAATAATAATAATAATAATAATAATAATAATAATAATAATAATAATAATAATAATAATAATAATAATAATAATAATAATAATAATAATAATAATAATAATAATAATAATAATAATAATAATAATAATAATAATAATAATAATAATAATAATAATAATAATAATAATAATAATAATAATAATAATAATAATAATAATAATAATAATAATAATAATAATAATAATAATAATAATAATAATAATAATAATAATAATAATAATAATAATAATAATAATAATAATAATAATAATAATAATAATAATAATAATAATAATAATAATAATAATAATAATAATAATAATAATAATAATAATAATAATAATAATAATAATAATAATAATAATAATAATAATAATAATAATAATAATAATAATAATAATAATAATAATAATAATAATAATAATAATAATAATAATAATAATAATAATAATAATAATAATAATAATAATAATAATAATAATAATAATAATAATAATAATAATAATAATAATAATAATAATAATAATAATAATAATAATAATAATAATAATAATAATAATAATAATAATAATAATAATAATAATAATAATAATAATAATAATAATAATAATAATAATAATAATAATAATAATAATAATAATAATAATAATAATAATAATAATAATAATAATAATAATAATAATAATAATAATAATAATAATAATAATAATAATAATAATAATAATAATAATAATAATAATAATAATAATAATAATAATAATAATAATAATAATAATAATAATAATAATAATAATAATAATAATAATAATAATAATAATAATAATAATAATAATAATAATAATAATAATAATAATAATAATAATAATAATAATAATAATAATAATAATAATAATAATAATAATAATAATAATAATAATAATAATAATAATAATAATAATAATAATAATAATAATAATAATAATAATAATAATAATAATAATAATAATAATAATAATAATAATAATAATAATAATAATAATAATAATAATAATAATAATAATAATAATAATAATAATAATAATAATAATAATAATAATAATAATAATAATAATAATAATAATAATAATAATAATAATAATAATAATAATAATAATAATAATAATAATAATAATAATAATAATAATAATAATAATAATAATAATAATAATAATAATAATAATAATAATAATAATAATAATAATAATAATAATAATAATAATAATAATAATAATAATAATAATAATAATAATAATAATAATAATAATAATAATAATAATAATAATAATAATAATAATAATAATAATAATAATAATAATAATAATAATAATAATAATAATAATAATAATAATAATAATAATAATAATAATAATAATAATAATAATAATAATAATAATAATAATAATAATAATAATAATAATAATAATAATAATAATAATAATAATAATAATAATAATAATAATAATAATAATAATAATAATAATAATAATAATAATAATAATAATAATAATAATAATAATAATAATAATAATAATAATAATAATAATAATAATAATAATAATAATAATAATAATAATAATAATAATAATAATAATAATAATAATAATAATAATAATAATAATAATAATAATAATAATAATAATAATAATAATAATAATAATAATAATAATAATAATAATAATAATAATAATAATAATAATAATAATAATAATAATAATAATAATAATAATAATAATAATAATAATAATAATAATAATAATAATAATAATAATAATAATAATAATAATAATAATAATAATAATAATAATAATAATAATAATAATAATAATAATAATAATAATAATAATAATAATAATAATAATAATAATAATAATAATAATAATAATAATAATAATAATAATAATAATAATAATAATAATAATAATAATAATAATAATAATAATAATAATAATAATAATAATAATAATAATAATAATAATAATAATAATAATAATAATAATAATAATAATAATAATAATAATAATAATAATAATAATAATAATAATAATAATAATAATAATAATAATAATAATAATAATAATAATAATAATAATAATAATAATAATAATAATAATAATAATAATAATAATAATAATAATAATAATAATAATAATAATAATAATAATAATAATAATAATAATAATAATAATAATAATAATAATAATAATAATAATAATAATAATAATAATAATAATAATAATAATAATAATAATAATAATAATAATAATAATAATAATAATAATAATAATAATAATAATAATAATAATAATAATAATAATAATAATAATAATAATAATAATAATAATAATAATAATAATAATAATAATAATAATAATAATAATAATAATAATAATAATAATAATAATAATAATAATAATAATAATAATAATAATAATAATAATAATAATAATAATAATAATAATAATAATAATAATAATAATAATAATAATAATAATAATAATAATAATAATAATAATAATAATAATAATAATAATAATAATAATAATAATAATAATAATAATAATAATAATAATAATAATAATAATAATAATAATAATAATAATAATAATAATAATAATAATAATAATAATAATAATAATAATAATAATAATAATAATAATAATAATAATAATAATAATAATAATAATAATAATAATAATAATAATAATAATAATAATAATAATAATAATAATAATAATAATAATAATAATAATAATAATAATAATAATAATAATAATAATAATAATAATAATAATAATAATAATAATAATAATAATAATAATAATAATAATAATAATAATAATAATAATAATAATAATAATAATAATAATAATAATAATAATAATAATAATAATAATAATAATAATAATAATAATAATAATAATAATAATAATAATAATAATAATAATAATAATAATAATAATAATAATAATAATAATAATAATAATAATAATAATAATAATAATAATAATAATAATAATAATAATAATAATAATAATAATAATAATAATAATAATAATAATAATAATAATAATAATAATAATAATAATAATAATAATAATAATAATAATAATAATAATAATAATAATAATAATAATAATAATAATAATAATAATAATAATAATAATAATAATAATAATAATAATAATAATAATAATAATAATAATAATAATAATAATAATAATAATAATAATAATAATAATAATAATAATAATAATAATAATAATAATAATAATAATAATAATAATAATAATAATAATAATAATAATAATAATAATAATAATAATAATAATAATAATAATAATAATAATAATAATAATAATAATAATAATAATAATAATAATAATAATAATAATAATAATAATAATAATAATAATAATAATAATAATAATAATAATAATAATAATAATAATAATAATAATAATAATAATAATAATAATAATAATAATAATAATAATAATAATAATAATAATAATAATAATAATAATAATAATAATAATAATAATAATAATAATAATAATAATAATAATAATAATAATAATAATAATAATAATAATAATAATAATAATAATAATAATAATAATAATAATAATAATAATAATAATAATAATAATAATAATAATAATAATAATAATAATAATAATAATAATAATAATAATAATAATAATAATAATAATAATAATAATAATAATAATAATAATAATAATAATAATAATAATAATAATAATAATAATAATAATAATAATAATAATAATAATAATAATAATAATAATAATAATAATAATAATAATAATAATAATAATAATAATAATAATAATAATAATAATAATAATAATAATAATAATAATAATAATAATAATAATAATAATAATAATAATAATAATAATAATAATAATAATAATAATAATAATAATAATAATAATAATAATAATAATAATAATAATAATAATAATAATAATAATAATAATAATAATAATAATAATAATAATAATAATAATAATAATAATAATAATAATAATAATAATAATAATAATAATAATAATAATAATAATAATAATAATAATAATAATAATAATAATAATAATAATAATAATAATAATAATAATAATAATAATAATAATAATAATAATAATAATAATAATAATAATAATAATAATAATAATAATAATAATAATAATAATAATAATAATAATAATAATAATAATAATAATAATAATAATAATAATAATAATAATAATAATAATAATAATAATAATAATAATAATAATAATAATAATAATAATAATAATAATAATAATAATAATAATAATAATAATAATAATAATAATAATAATAATAATAATAATAATAATAATAATAATAATAATAATAATAATAATAATAATAATAATAATAATAATAATAATAATAATAATAATAATAATAATAATAATAATAATAATAATAATAATAATAATAATAATAATAATAATAATAATAATAATAATAATAATAATAATAATAATAATAATAATAATAATAATAATAATAATAATAATAATAATAATAATAATAATAATAATAATAATAATAATAATAATAATAATAATAATAATAATAATAATAATAATAATAATAATAATAATAATAATAATAATAATAATAATAATAATAATAATAATAATAATAATAATAATAATAATAATAATAATAATAATAATAATAATAATAATAATAATAATAATAATAATAATAATAATAATAATAATAATAATAATAATAATAATAATAATAATAATAATAATAATAATAATAATAATAATAATAATAATAATAATAATAATAATAATAATAATAATAATAATAATAATAATAATAATAATAATAATAATAATAATAATAATAATAATAATAATAATAATAATAATAATAATAATAATAATAATAATAATAATAATAATAATAATAATAATAATAATAATAATAATAATAATAATAATAATAATAATAATAATAATAATAATAATAATAATAATAATAATAATAATAATAATAATAATAATAATAATAATAATAATAATAATAATAATAATAATAATAATAATAATAATAATAATAATAATAATAATAATAATAATAATAATAATAATAATAATAATAATAATAATAATAATAATAATAATAATAATAATAATAATAATAATAATAATAATAATAATAATAATAATAATAATAATAATAATAATAATAATAATAATAATAATAATAATAATAATAATAATAATAATAATAATAATAATAATAATAATAATAATAATAATAATAATAATAATAATAATAATAATAATAATAATAATAATAATAATAATAATAATAATAATAATAATAATCTTCTTCTTGTTGTGGCGCTACAGTCCGGGGTGGACCTGGGCCTCAACCAACATGCCTCTCCAGCCAGCACGATCTTTCGCCAGCTGTCTCCTGTTGCGCACTCCAAGTTGGTTGAGGTCCTTCTCCACTTGTGTGCGCCACTTCAGTCAAGCCCGTCCTCTGTTGCGTTGTCCCAATGGCTCGGATTCAAAGACTTTTCGGGCCGGAGCAGTGGTGTCCATACGCTCTACATGGCCTAGACATCTTAAGCGTTGTATCCGTAGACGCTTAACCAGGCGCATGTCGCTTTACAGCCTATAGAGTTCGTCATTAATCTTCTCCTCCAGATGCCATCAACGCAAACAGGACCAAAAATCGCACGCAAAACTTTTCTCTCGAAAAGACTAAGGGCTTCCTCATCCGCCTTTGCTAACGTCCAAGATTCTGCGCCATATAGTAGGACGGGGATGATCAAGCTGTTATATAAAGCCAGTTTAGTCCTTCGAGAGAGTACTTTATTACTCAATTGCCTCTTGAGCCCAAAGAAACAGCGGTTGGCAAGAGTGATTCTGCGTTTGATTTCGGTACTGATGTTGTTGTCCCTGTTTACCGCGGAGCCGAGGTAGACGAAGTCCTTAACTACCTCGAAGTTTCTGCCGCCTAGTGTGACGCTCCGTCCGAGACGTCGATGTTGTGTGTCCTTCCTTGATGACAGCATGTATTTCGTTTTGCCCTCATTTACCGCAAGACCCATTTTAGCCGCTTCCGTTTCAATGCCAGCAAACGCCTCATTGACGGCTCGCTGTGTTCGTCCAATCACGTCAATGTCATCAGCGTAAGCTAACAATTGAACTGACTTCTGGAAGATCGTGCCTCTGGTGTTGACTTGTGAGTTACGCACGATCTTCTCGAGGATGATGTTAAAGAAGTCACATGACAGTGCGTCGCCTTGTCTAAAACCTTTTTTGATATTGAAGGTCTCGGTGAGTTCGGTACCGACCTTGACGGAGCAGCGAGAGTTCTCCATCGTCATCCTACACAATCTGACGAGTTTGGTAGGAGTGCCAAAACTAGACATGGCACTGTATAGCTCGTCTCTATGCACACTGTCATATGCAGCCTTGAAATCGACGAATAGGTCGTGAGTGTCAATTTGCATTTCTTGGGTCTTTTCCAGGATCTGCCGTAATGTGAAGATTTGGTCTATTGTGGACTTCCCTGGTCTGAAACCACACTGATAGGGACCTATCAGGTCATGGACAAATGGTTTCAGACGCTCACACAATACGGCAGAGAGGATCTTGTATCTGATGTTCAGGAGACTAATCCCTCTGTAGTTGGCGCAGTCAAAGGAGTCTCCTTTTTTGTGGACCGGGCAAACGACGCTGAGATTCCACTCATCGGGCATGCTTTCCTCCGACCATATCTTACAGATGAGCTGGTGCATGCGCCCAACCAGGTCATCTCCAGCTGCTTTAAATAGTTCTGCGGACAGTCCGTCCGCTCCAGCAGCTTTGTTCGACTTTAGCTTGGATATTGCTATCTTCACCTCGTCTAAGTCGGGGGGACGGAATGCTTGTCTATCATCGTCCAAATTGAGTGGAACATTCTGCCTAACAGCGGGATTTGGGTCGTCATCGCCGTTTAGGAGTCTGCAGAAATGATCCTTCCAGATTCTCAGCACAGACTGCGACTCTACTACTAGTTATCCATTTTGGTCCCGGCAGGCCTTGGTCCGAACCTTGTATCCCCCGGATAGCTGTTTTACATTTCGGTAAAACTTTCGGACTTCATTCCTGCCAAAGCACCTTTCCATTTCCTCGACCGCGCGCTTCTCATGCTCCTTCTTCTTCCTTCTGAGAAGCCGGTGCTCTTCCCTTCTTCTCTGTTCGTAGAGTTCACGAACAGCTCGCGTTGTTCGATGCAGCGTCGCCTTGTAGGCGTCTTGTTTAGCTGCGTGCGCTTGCCTGCACTCGTCGTCAAACCATGGGTTCCTTCTGGGTGGTGACATGAAACCCAGCACATCAGTGGCAGCTTCTTTGATGGCTTCTTGACAACGTTTCCATTCTTCTTCTATGCTTAGTGCATGAAGCGTCGAACTCTGGGCGAGTTTCCGGGAGACTCGGTCGGCAAAGTTCCCAGCAATCAGCTGCGAATGTAGCTTTTCGACGTCAAACCGTTTTGGCCTTTCTCGACTCCGTTGCTCTCTCGATATCCGGGTTCTTACCTTTTCTACAACAAGGTGATGATCCGAGTCAATGTTTGCACCTCGGAAGGTTCGGACATCGAGAATACTGGAGGAGTGTCTGACGTCGATCGCAACGTGATCAATCTGGTTGACGGTTGATTGATCAGGAGATCGCCAGATTCCTTTGTGAATGAATAATGAATATAATAATAATAATAATAATAATAATAATAATAATAATAATAATAATAATAATAATAATAATAATAATAATAATAATAATAATAATAATAATAATAATAATAATAATAATAATAATAATAATAATAATAATAATAATAATAATAATAATAATAATAATAATAATAATAATAATAATAATAATAATAATAATAATAATAATAATAATAATAATAATAATAATAATAATAATAATAATAATAATAATAATAATAATAATAATAATAATAATAATAATAATAATAATAATAATAATAATAATAATAATAATAATAATAATAATAATAATAATAATAATAATAATAATAATAATAATAATAATAATAATAATAATAATAATAATAATAATAATAATAATAATAATAATAATAATAATAATAATAATAATAATAATAATAATAATAATAATAATAATAATAATAATAATAATAATAATAATAATAATAATAATAATAATAATAATAATAATAATAATAATAATAATAATAATAATAATAATAATAATAATAATAATAATAATAATAATAATAATAATAATAATAATAATAATAATAATAATAATAATAATAATAATAATAATAATAATAATAATAATAATAATAATAATAATAATAATAATAATAATAATAATAATAATAATAATAATAATAATAATAATAATAATAATAATAATAATAATAATAATAATAATAATAATAATAATAATAATAATAATAATAATAATAATAATAATAATAATAATAATAATAATAATAATAATAATAATAATAATAATAATAATAATAATAATAATAATAATAATAATAATAATAATAATAATAATAATAATAATAATAATAATAATAATAATAATAATAATAATAATAATAATAATAATAATAATAATAATAATAATAATAATAATAATAATAATAATAATAATAATAATAATAATAATAATAATAATAATAATAATAATAATAATAATAATAATAATAATAATAATAATAATAATAATAATAATAATAATAATAATAATAATAATAATAATAATAATAATAATAATAATAATAATAATAATAATAATAATAATAATAATAATAATAATAATAATAATAATAATAATAATAATAATAATAATAATAATAATAATAATAATAATAATAATAATAATAATAATAATAATAATAATAATAATAATAATAATAATAATAATAATAATAATAATAATAATAATAATAATAATAATAATAATAATAATAATAATAATAATAATAATAATAATAATAATAATAATAATAATAATAATAATAATAATAATAATAATAATAATAATAATAATAATAATAATAATAATAATAATAATAATAATAATAATAATAATAATAATAATAATAATAATAATAATAATAATAATAATAATAATAATAATAATAATAATAATAATAATAATAATAATAATAATAATAATAATAATAATAATAATAATAATAATAATAATAATAATAATAATAATAATAATAATAATAATAATAATAATAATAATAATAATAATAATAATAATAATAATAATAATAATAATAATAATAATAATAATAATAATAATAATAATAATAATAATAATAATAATAATAATAATAATAATAATAATAATAATAATAATAATAATAATAATAATAATAATAATAATAATAATAATAATAATAATAATAATAATAATAATAATAATAATAATAATAATAATAATAATAATAATAATAATAATAATAATAATAATAATAATAATAATAATAATAATAATAATAATAATAATAATAATAATAATAATAATAATAATAATAATAATAATAATAATAATAATAATAATAATAATAATAATAATAATAATAATAATAATAATAATAATAATAATAATAATAATAATAATAATAATAATAATAATAATAATAATAATAATAATAATAATAATAATAATAATAATAATAATAATAATAATAATAATAATAATAATAATAATAATAATAATAATAATAATAATAATAATAATAATAATAATAATAATAATAATAATAATAATAATAATAATAATAATAATAATAATAATAATAATAATAATAATAATAATAATAATAATAATAATAATAATAATAATAATAATAATAATAATAATAATAATAATAATAATAATAATAATAATAATAATAATAATAATAATAATAATAATAATAATAATAATAATAATAATAATAATAATAATAATAATAATAATAATAATAATAATAATAATAATAATAATAATAATAATAATAATAATAATAATAATAATAATAATAATAATAATAATAATAATAATAATAATAATAATAATAATAATAATAATAATAATAATAATAATAATAATAATAATAATAATAATAATAATAATAATAATAATAATAATAATAATAATAATAATAATAATAATAATAATAATAATAATAATAATAATAATAATAATAATAATAATAATAATAATAATAATAATAATAATAATAATAATAATAATAATAATAATAATAATAATAATAATAATAATAATAATAATAATAATAATAATAATAATAATAATAATAATAATAATAATAATAATAATAATAATAATAATAATAATAATAATAATAATAATAATAATAATAATAATAATAATAATAATAATCTTCTTCTTGTTGTGGCGCTACAGTCCGGGGTGGACCTGGGCCTCAACCAACATGCCTCTCCAGCCAGCACGATCTTTCGCCAGCTGTCTCCTGTTGCGCACTCCAAGTTGGTTGAGGTCCTTCTCCACTTGTGTGCGCCACTTCAGTCAAGCCCGTCCTCTGTTGCGTTGTCCCAATGGCTCGGATTCAAAGACTTTTCGGGCCGGAGCAGTGGTGTCCATACGCTCTACATGGCCTAGACATCTTAAGCGTTGTATCCGTAGACGCTTAACCAGGCGCATGTCGCTTTACAGCCTATAGAGTTCGTCATTAATCTTCTCCTCCAGATGCCATCAACGCAAACAGGACCAAAAATCGCACGCAAAACTTTTCTCTCGAAAAGACTAAGGGCTTCCTCATCCGCCTTTGCTAACGTCCAAGATTCTGCGCCATATAGTAGGACGGGGATGATCAAGCTGTTATATAAAGCCAGTTTAGTCCTTCGAGAGAGTACTTTATTACTCAATTGCCTCTTGAGCCCAAAGAAACAGCGGTTGGCAAGAGTGATTCTGCGTTTGATTTCGGTACTGATGTTGTTGTCCCTGTTTACCGCGGAGCCGAGGTAGACGAAGTCCTTAACTACCTCGAAGTTTCTGCCGCCTAGTGTGACGCTCCGTCCGAGACGTCGATGTTGTGTGTCCTTCCTTGATGACAGCATGTATTTCGTTTTGCCCTCATTTACCGCAAGACCCATTTTAGCCGCTTCCGTTTCAATGCCAGCAAACGCCTCATTGACGGCTCGCTGTGTTCGTCCAATCACGTCAATGTCATCAGCGTAAGCTAACAATTGAACTGACTTCTGGAAGATCGTGCCTCTGGTGTTGACTTGTGAGTTACGCACGATCTTCTCGAGGATGATGTTAAAGAAGTCACATGACAGTGCGTCGCCTTGTCTAAAACCTTTTTTGATATTGAAGGTCTCGGTGAGTTCGGTACCGACCTTGACGGAGCAGCGAGAGTTCTCCATCGTCATCCTACACAATCTGACGAGTTTGGTAGGAGTGCCAAAACTAGACATGGCACTGTATAGCTCGTCTCTATGCACACTGTCATATGCAGCCTTGAAATCGACGAATAGGTCGTGAGTGTCAATTTGCATTTCTTGGGTCTTTTCCAGGATCTGCCGTAATGTGAAGATTTGGTCTATTGTGGACTTCCCTGGTCTGAAACCACACTGATAGGGACCTATCAGGTCATGGACAAATGGTTTCAGACGCTCACACAATACGGCAGAGAGGATCTTGTATCTGATGTTCAGGAGACTAATCCCTCTGTAGTTGGCGCAGTCAAAGGAGTCTCCTTTTTTGTGGACCGGGCAAACGACGCTGAGATTCCACTCATCGGGCATGCTTTCCTCCGACCATATCTTACAGATGAGCTGGTGCATGCGCCCAACCAGGTCATCTCCAGCTGCTTTAAATAGTTCTGCGGACAGTCCGTCCGCTCCAGCAGCT